>CM055974.1:10690000-10822500 GCA_029531755.1 Holothuria leucospilota | reverse complement strand
CACATCAAAATAAAACAGACCAAGGATAAATCAGACACATGAGAATTCAGTCAAGAAAAGTTACTGGTCAAGCGTATAAACATAAGAGACATTGTCTGCCTCACGTACACGACGTGGGGATTCCATTCTGACAGAAAGTTTCCCAAAATTTACCAAGCTGATCTCTGTTCTTCAAGGAATTGTAAACAATTCTTAACTTTTGCTTTACAGAGCTATGGAAGAATCTTTCTATATCGACCGGACGCTCGAGATTAATTTCACTTACGCGGCTAGACCAGACAACATTTTTGTAGCAATTGAGAAGGAAATCAAACAAAAGGTCACTTTGTCTGTTCTCCAACTTACTTGATTTAGCCTCGCAATCCCCGAAGAGAGTGACCTTCCTCCAGCGCTCTTCGTCGTGTGAGGCGTTGACCAGTGAAAGCTTATCAATAAGTTTTTCCAAACGGCTTATGATATTCTGCGAAACGAAACGAAACGGAACGGAACGAAACGAAACGAAACGAAACAGCCTAACTATGAAAGTATGTCTCACACTTAACCTGTAGCACTGGCATAGGCTTCTCAATACCTAAGGGAGGGAAAGAGATTCAATCGGCCAAAGTATACCGTTGTTTCGTTCTGTTTCGCAAAATATCATTAGCGTGGTGGGGTATTGATATTCTGCGAAACGAAACGAAACAAAGAAATGATAGATATTTCCTCTAATATCTGAATTAAAAAATACAAAAACATCTTTCCTGTTTGCCCCTCGTGAGTACGTAGGCTTCCGTAGTTTATTACTCACGATATTTACAACGATCACGTCTGTTTCATTCACGAAGATCGGGGTATAAGTAACCATATGCATGAAAGAACTACCCTACGAGGTACCAACTGCACATCTGTAATGGTACCAGACTGTAAACAAGGCATAAGCACTGCGCAGCCGTAGCAGGCATGCCGTAAGTCCTGAAATTGTGAATGAGAAGAACCATGCTCACTGTGATTACGCAATCTCTCTTGCCTGACACAAGCACATCGGCTTCAAGCAAGGAAGTACCACTTCCATGCTTCAAGGGACTTTAATAGCTCCCACGGGACAGATGAAGTAAAAGCAATGTTCTAGGGATAAGTAAAGAGGGATTCAGGGAAGGTAAGTACGAAGTTTTAAGACCAAATTGATCAAGGTTACTGACAGCACAGGAAAGTTTTTGGACTCATTTTCAATAGGATTTTAGTCGTGCAAGTTGTCAACTAGTTAATTACAACAGATTGCCTTGAATTTACCTGTACCCTCCACTTCTCAGGGATTGGTAGGTGGAAGGATGAAACTAAGGGGCAACGGAGCCAGTTTCTCTGGCTCATATAGGCTAACACGTAAACGTTTGACTCAAAAATTTGTTTACATGGCCCTAAAATACACTGACAGTGCTTGCTTAAAACAATCTGAGGCCAGAAGACTGCTACAAATATGGATAACTCTTTTCAAAAAAAGATTGTTTTATTTCTCAAATTCAGTCCTACAGAAACTGCAATGACAGAGGCATTACTGACCTCTAGTCAAGGCTTGGAAAACAATATCCATAGGGGAAGCTGCTGTATTTCATTATACTAAATTTGCTCATATATACATACTGTACAGTAATGTAGTAGTGGCACGCAACATAACATGTTCTAAATGGCCTGCCCCTTGGGCCAATGTAAAAAAAAAAAATTTTTTTGTTTTTTAAAAAAAAAAAAACCTTTGCCTTAAAATAATCTGCCAAACAGATTCTCTGTTTCACTTTCACACTGGCTGGCACTTATAAGTTCTTGGTAAGTTCACATTGTGCGTACTGCCTTGGCAAATACTATAGCTACATTATATCCAAAGCAGGAGCATGTGTGAAGTTACACATGGTCACAAAGATTGGCTGTGAGTTCAATTGAAACTTATATCAAACTTAAGACATCTGGCATTTGTTGTACCTTACGCATTACTCTGACAGCTAAATTTAATAATTTTTTATTTGCCACATTTTAATTTACTTGGTGGAGGCTAATTTTGGGTGCCCCCCACCCAAGAAGAAAAAAGAAAGCAGTAAAGAAGGGCTTGAATACTGTCAGCCACCCTTAAGACATTCAAGGTGACTTCGATATGTGACTCTACAGTATACGTGTTGGCAACAGTACACACATAGCTATTATCATGTCAGGCCATGCAATCAAGTTCTGCCAAAAGAATTGTAACCATGCATGCATAAAAGGCATGTATAAGGATCGAAAAGCCACCATGATACTGTAACTGAAGCTAAAAATACTTTGCCAAAGACACAGTACATGGTCTGAATTTAGTCATGAAATCATGACTTTTTTTGAAGATCATGTGTTTCCCATTTAATTAAGGTCAGGAGATGTGATAAATTTGTAAAGTCTCTCACATAGGCTATGATGGAGAATGTGTAACAAAAATACAATGCACTCTCCAAACTTCAAGGTCTAGATAACCCTGGGCACTGTAGTACTCCTTGCACTATTCAAACTGGGCTACTGCATTTACATAAGCTATAGGCCCTGTAGACAAACCCACAACTGCCTAGTATTAGCTACATACCTTCACATTTTCCAGTAATGAGGGATCCATGGAAAACAAAGGTTTCATATAAGTAAATTGATAGGCCCAACATAAAAAAAAAAAATAACAGCCAGTAAATAAACATGCTCATGTTTTTCTTTTCTTTTATCACTTAGTCACTCGATCTTAGTTCTGTATTAAGAAATGCCTAGCCCCGTGATAATATGATATATATGCATGGCCTATCATGTACGTCAGTTTAGTACGGTTCAAGCAGGGAGTTTCTACAGGCTACAACATGCTGAACCAACGTTGTTCACCTACAAGATTTAACTTTAATTAATTGTGGCTAGAATCATGACGCAGAGTAACTATGTGCTAGCACAGAGGAAAATAAATACAGCATTCACTCTTCGATTATCTCACGGGCTTGGCGGCTACTTTTGTATGGAAGCACAAAAATATATATATATATATATATATATATATATATTGTTACGGCTTGTGGTCGCGAGTCAAACCAATAACAGCGAAAGATCACAGAAGAACGAGATTAATATTCAACAACTTAATGATTATTTACAATCTCCTTATCTTACTTAAATTTACAATAATTAATTAGACTTACTCACAATCCTTTACCTAATATTTGCCTGGTCTGGTCCAAGGGCTGGTAGTGCATGCACGTTGACGATGGCACAGTGGTAGACCTGCAGCGTGCTGTAGCGTAGGAACTGGTTCCACGAGCGAATAACGACAAGGCTAGCGATGATGGATGATAACAATCTCAATACACAGCGTAGAAACGGCGTAAGGCAATTTATCAGAAGTGTTCAGTGTCAGTGGCTGGCTTATGATATCTCAGTAGTGTGACAGTCTGGTCTCGTTGAAATCTCCCCCAGAATAGTTGTTGAACTGCCTTTTATATGCTAGGCTTTTATTCGAGAACTCTCCAGAATTTAACAGAAACTTCTAGTGTTTACAGTCCAGCAATTACGAGAACGTTCCTTAATAGAAACTTCTAGAACACACAGTCGAGACATTACGAGAACGTTCCTTGTATGCACGGTAGTAAACAGTGTAGAAGTGTCGTCAGGCCGCGTAAACAGTTCTCTCTTCTAGACAATTCTAGAAAGGCTGCGTTGAAGTTGAATTCTCTGGAACTTTCCATTCGCTCGTCGATGGATTCAATCCGGTGTTCCCGACGGGCCGTCCTGTAACACTCCCCCCCTTGAAAAAGTTTTGGACGTCTCGGACAAAACTTAAGTTACAATATTTACAATGTATAACTTTACAGTAACAACTACAGTATGTATATTATGTAGTCCAATATTCAATGGAAGGTACAATTATAACACACAATCTGTCTTGCAAGGTGATGACACATGAACACAGTAACATCATCAATACACAGTGTGCCATAGTTAACACTAAATTCCAAAACTTACAGTGATATCTTCAACATACTGCATCAAATCAAATTCTTGACAAAGAGTCTGGTACAACATTGTCTTTCCCTTTAATATGCTTAATATCTACATTATATGATTGCAGAAATAAACTCCACCTCATCAATCTTTGATTCTTATTCTTCATCTTAGATAAAAATGTCAAAGGGTTATGATCAGTGTATACAGTGATAGGGAAACTAGTAGTTCCCAAATAAACATCAAAGTGTTGAAGACCAAGTATCAAAGCTAATGTCTCTTTTTCAATTGTTGAATAATTCTTCTGGTGTTTGTCAAATTTCTTAGAATAATAACAAACAGGGTGATCAACACCATGCTCATCAGCTTGAAGCAAAACTGCTCCTATGCCATTGTCACTGGCATCTACTGCCAACTTAAATTGCTTCTCAAAATCTGGAGCAATCAACACTGGTGAACTCATTAGTGCCTTTTTCAATGATTCAAATGCTGCTTGGCAATTATCCGTCCAATTAAACTTTTCATTCTTCTTTAATAATTTTGTCAATGGTGCAGCAATGTCAGAGAAATTCGGACAAAAACGTCTGTAGTAACCAGCCATGCCTAGGAAGCGCATGAGCTGCCTTTTATCAGTTGGGGCAGGGATTTTGTCAATGCCCTCAACTTTGGCCTTAATTGGTCTAACTTTGCCCTGACCAACCACATGCCCTAAGTATATCACATGGGCACAAGCAATCTCACTTTTGACCAAATTGACAGTCAAATTAGCTTTGGCAAGTTTGCCAAATAATGCCTTAACATGTTGTACATGTTCATCCCACGAGTTGCTGTACACAATAAGGTCATTAACATATACTTCACAATTTTCTAAATCTGACGTGAGGTTATTGACTAAGCGTTTAAAGGTCATCTGTGAATTTTTCATACCAAACGGCATAACCTTATACTGAAATAACCCATCTGGCGTCACGAATGCCGAGATTTTCCGAGCCCTCTCAGTGAGTGGTATCTCCCAGTACCCCTTTAGTAAGTCAAACTTTGATACATACGTAGCTTTCCCAATCCTATCAATACAATCATCGATACGGAGTATCGGATAGGAATCCGTTCTTGTGACCGCATTCACCTTTCGGTAATCAGTACAAAATCTGTACCCACCGTCTAGCTTGGGGACCAATATACAAGGGGAAGACCATTCACTATTACTAGGTTCTATAATGTCATGGTCCAACATGTACCGAACCTCATCCCTGAGATGTTGTCGTTTTCTAGGGTTAACTCGGTAAGGATGCTGCTTGATTGGTGTGGCATCTCCCACATCAACATCATGTTCAATCAAATTTGTCCTAGTAGGATCATCTGAGAACAAGCATGCATATTCATAGATTAATGATTTCATTTCTGACTTTTCTTTGTGATCTAGATGACTTAATTTCTGGTCAAGATTTTTCAACACATCAGAATTTTGTAACTTAATACACATATCAGGAACATTATTAGCCTTGATCTCATCATTACTGAGTTCATAATCAGCATTGATAATACACACTTGATCACCTGTATCATTAGTGTTGCTATTTACATCATGTACACTTTCATCCTTAGAAATGTCACAATCTTCTCTTTCATAATATTTCTTCATCATATTAATATGACATACTCTTTTAGATTTACGCTTGTCAGGTGTCAAAATGACGTAATCTGTGTCACTGACCTTTCTCTCAATGACATAAGGTCCTTGAAAGCGAGCTTGAAGTGGCTGACCAGAAACAGGCAAAAACACTAGCACCTTATCACCAGGCTTAAACTCTCTTTTCACAGTGGTCTTATCGTACCACGCTTTCATTTTCTTCTGAGAGTGCCTCAGATTTTCCTGAGCAAGTTCACATGCTCCATGAAGACGATCTTTAAAGCGGGATACATAATCAAGTAGATGTATGTCTTCACCTAGATCTGATAACCACTTCTCCTTTAACAATTTCAATGGTCCACGAACTGTGTGTCCAAAGACAAGTTCAAATGGACTGAACCCAAGTGACTCTTGTATAGATTCCCTGGCAGCAAACATTACAAATGGAATGCCTTCATCCCAATCTCTCTCATTATCATGACAATATGTCTTTAACATATTCTTCAATGTTTGGTGAAACCTTTCTAAAGCCCCTTGCTTTCAGGATGATAAGCCGAAGACTTAATTTGGTCTATGCCTAACTCATATAACATCTGCTGGAATACAGTTGACATGAAATTAGACCCTTGATCTGATTGGATCTCTTTAGGCAATCCAAACAATGTGAAAAATTTAAGTAAAGCTTGTAAGACTGTCCGAGCCTTAATATTTCTCAGAGGTATTGCCTCTGGAAACCTTGTAGAAGCACACATAATGGTTAATATATACTGATGCCCTGCCCTACTCTTAGGTAGGGGACCTACACAATCAATGATGACTCTACTAAACGGCTCTTCAAAAGCAGGAATTGGCTTTAAGGGTGCAGCCGGAATATTCTGATTCGGCTTCCCAACCATTTGACATGAGTGACAGGTCTTACAAAATTTGGCCACATCACTTTTAAGTTTTGGCCAATAAAAGTGATTTAGAATTCTGTGGTAAGTCTTATTGACTCCTAGGTGCCCTGCAAATGGCATTTCATGAGCAATACTCAGTATTTCCCTTCTATAAGTCCTAGGTACCACAATTTGATGGTAAATTCTCCACTCTTCATCTAATAGTGCATCAGGTGGTCGCCATTTACGCATCAAAATATTGTTTTTAACATAAAAGCAGACTGGGACGTCTTTAGATTCATCCTCAGTGAGTGCACCAGCTATTAATGGCTCAAGCTCTTCATCATGTTGTTGTTGGACTGACAACTGGTCTCTGTGGAGTGTGTCAGACATTTTTGATTTTTCCTGTTTTACCCCCTCACTATGTGTGGGGCCAGGAGACTCACAATCCTGACTATCATTAAGATTAGTCATAAAAGATTGGCTGAGATCATACCAAGAATCTTCACTTTCATGAATATTTTCACTAGAATCTTTTTCAGACTCTGACTCCTCTTTTGGGAGTGTTGTTCCATTTTTAGGAACTAATTCCTCAGTTTTAGAGGGCGGATGATTAAGTTTATCATCCTTATTTTCAGAAATCATACCCTCATTTTTAGAGAGTGGATGTTTAAGATTATCATCCTTACATGATTCCTTACTTGTTCCACTTTTGGGAACTGTATCCTCACTTTTGGAGGGTGGATGTTTAAGATTATCATCCACAGCGAGCTTTTGTGACATAGCTCTAGTGACAGCACAGGCAGGGAATAAATTTGGAAATTCCTTTTCTAATTGCTCTGTGTTGTTATAGTCACATGGTTTATCTGTCAAAATTGCATTGGCTACTACCTTTCCACCAGCTAGGTCATTGCCTAGCAACAGAGATACCCCCTTTACAGGTAGAGTAGGTCTGACCCCTACTATGACCGACCCAGAAACTAAATCTGACTTCAAATTAATTTTGTGGAGAGGGACAGAAATAAATCCACACTCAACCCCCTGAATTAGTACATTTGCCCCTGTGGAAGTAGAGTCCGATAATGGCAAAACTCCATCAAGAAGCAACGACTGAGTTGCGCCTGTATCACGCAAAATTTTAATTTTGACGGGTGGATGAGCTGAATTCCCATCTAGGGAAATAAACCCCTCAGACACGAATGGAAGGTATTCTTCCTTAATTTTGTCGTTAGAATTAGGCCGTAAAGTCACGACTACCTCAGAAGAGTTCTCTTACATTGGCTAAGGCATTAGAAGCTGTTTCAGTCTCCTTTAATTTTGCCAATGTGAAGCAATTTGCCATTGTGTGGCCTTTTTTGTGACAGAAACCACAACTTATGTCTTTAAAGGCAGCTTTGTTTGAGCTGACCTGGTCGTTCTTTTGACGACTCGAATCTGGTTGTTTTTTACCAGAATTTGTTGGAGAGATAGAACCAGACTGAGATCCACTGTTACTTGTTGTGCCACTACTATTGCCATATTTCTTATTTGGCCTATTAAACTGACCCTTGTTTTGAGTCTGACCCACTTTACCAAACTTATGGGTAAGAGCATACTGATCAGCCAAATTTGCAACTTCCTTCAAGTTGTCAGCCTTATTTTCCTCAAGGTGAGTCTTAATGTCATCATTCACACACCGTTTGAATTCCTCGACCAGCATCAGTTGTCTTAAAGTGTCAAATGTGGAGACCTTTTTGGAAGCACACCATCTGTCGAAATGCCTTTCTTTTTGATAAGCAAACTCTACGTATGTTTGTGTATCCGCCTTACGATACTTTCTAAATTTTTGGCGATAAGCTTCAGGCACCAATTCATAGGCTTGTAATATGGCCTTTTTAACCTTATCATAATCCATGCTGTCCTCTATTGACAGAGTGGAATACACTTCTTGAGCCTTGCCAGTGAAATTACTCTGGATGAGTATGGACCATTTATCTCTTGGCCACTTTAGTTGCTCACCCAGCTTTTCGAAATGGTTAAAGAATTTCTCCACATTATCCTCCTGAAATTTGGGGACAAATTTTACGTGCTTAGAAACATCGAATCCCCCAGTATCCAAGCCTATTTTAGGGTCTGAGGCTTTTATGACCCCTAACTCTAGTTGCTTCAACCTAAATTCATGTTCTCTTGCCTCCCTTCTTTCTCTTTCTTCTCTTTCCTCCCTTTCCTTTTGCATTTGCATTTCTCTTTCCTCTTTTTCCCTTTCTCTCTCCATTTCTTTTAATCTAACCTCCTTACTCATTTCTATTTCAAGCCTTTTCAATTCGAATGTGTTGTCAGTTGGCACAGTGATAGCTGTTTCCAATACTGTACTAGGCAGAATACTTTCATCCACAAGATATTCTAGAACATATCTTTTAATCTCGTCTTTCCGCATTAAAGGCTGAAATTCAATGCCATAATGTTTTGCGACCTTTACAATCTCAGACTTCTTTAATGAATCTAGTTCCTCGACTGAGGGACTAGCCACGAATTCATCTAAGTTGAATGGCATTTTGAAGTTATATATATATATCAAGCATTCAACAAACAAATAAGAAGTCTGGGCAAACACAGTTGCTTACGATTCACAACAGAATTTCTCGAATTTTCTAGTATTTTTCGTTCCCGGATGTTAGGCCACCAATTCTGTTACGGCTTGTGGTCGCGAGTCAAACCAATAACAGCGAAAGATCACAGAAGAACGAGATTAATATTCAACAACTTAATGATTATTTACAATCTCCTTATCTTACTTAAATTTACAATAATTAATTAGACTTACTCACAATCCTTTACCTAATATTTGCCTGGTCTGGTCCAAGGGCTGGTAGTGCATGCACGTTGACGATGGCACAGTGGTAGACCTGCAGCGTGCTGTAGCGTAGGAACTGGTTCCACGAGCGAATAACGACAAGGCTAGCGATGATGGATGATAACAATCTCAATACACAGCGTAGAAACGGCGTAAGGCAATTTATCAGAAGTGTTCAGTGTCAGTGGCTGGCTTATGATATCTCAGTAGTGTGACAGTCTGGTCTCGTTGAAATCTCCCCCAGAATAGTTGTTGAACTGCCTTTTATATGCTAGGCTTTTATTCGAGAACTCTCCAGAATTTAACAGAAACTTCTAGTGTTTACAGTCCAGCAATTACGAGAACGTTCCTTAATAGAAACTTCTAGAACACACAGTCGAGACATTACGAGAACGTTCCTTGTATGCACGGTAGTAAACAGTGTAGAAGTGTCGTCAGGCCGCGTAAACAGTTCTCTCTTCTAGACAATTCTAGAAAGGCTGCGTTGAAGTTGAATTCTCTGGAACTTTCCATTCGCTCGTCGATGGATTCAATCCGGTGTTCCCGACGGGCCGTCCTGTAACAATATATATATATATATATATATATATATATATATATATATATATATATATATATATATATATATATATATATATATGTATATATATATATATTATCCAAGAGTTCCACGTGTTGGAAACATACAAATAAACAAACAAAAAAACACTGGTAATGTCCTTGGTTCCAACATAGTATATTGTGATACACAAAATACACAAATTTTCGAACCCTGGTCCTTCTTCAGGTGTAAGAGCAAGGTGACTGATAACTACTTCTTGTAAAATTGAAAGTTCGAAAGAAACTTTAGCCTAAATCTCTATTCAACCCGTGTCGATATGAACCAGCCCTTTGGATTAGTTGCGTTTCAAATATATTTCTTTTTTGTGCTGCGTCATGTTGCAATGACGCATTGCAAACTTAAGGCAATTTAGACTGTGGTCGGGAAAATTGAAATGTTGGGCAACCGGAAAACCAGTAAAACCACAAAAGCAGTATACGGCTCAATAAAGCTGGTTTTCCGGTTGCCGAACATTTCAATCACCCCGACCACAGTCGAAGGAAGAAGGAAGAAACACGACGCAAACACCGTGTCAGACAAAGAAACATCACATGGTTCAACCCTCCGTTTGATCTGAGGGTAAAGAACAACGTCGGACTACAGTTTTTGAAAATCGTAACCGAAAGTTTACCTAAAGGACACACTCTATAGAAGATTTTTAATAAGAATACACTTAAACTGTCCTACAGCTGCATGCCAAATATGAAATCTATCGTGGATGCCCACAATAAGAAAATCATGAAGGCCCACCTGAAACCAAGCCGTGCAACTGGAGGAATGAAAACGGTTGCCCGTTGGAAGGAAAGTGCAGAACAGCAAACGTTGTGTATCAAGCCACCGTGAAAAGCAATGACAGCGAGGAGATGTATGTAGGGCTAACTGAGAATAACTTCAAACTGAGACTCTCGAACCACCAGCAATCATTCACTAAGGAAAATTACAGGAACCAAATAGAGCTGTCAAGACATGTTTGGACTCTGAAGAACAATAACACGGATTTCAAAATTGATTGGAAAATCTTGGCCCACGCCCCATCATACTCAAATGTAAGCAAACGATGCAATCTGTGCACGATGGAGAAATTTTTTATTATTTGCCATCCAGAGATGGCGTCTCTAAATCGATCAAAGATCCGAGCTTGTCAGCACGTGCCGACATGCATCCAAATTCAAACTCACAAACTTTAACGGCGTAAATTAGACAACCGCGCGCAGTCATAATGTGCGGGCAAACAACTACGCACATGAGATGCGTTTTCAAACCGTTACAGAGTGATGAGAGGAGGCGGTGAAAACACCTCTTCCAAACAAGTTTGTCGAAATTAAAATGGCAAAAACATAATCTATCTAACGTTTGTGTAATCATGGCATATTGCTCCTTTATCCTTTACATAAGTAGAGCACTCTTTGAAGATAATGTGGCCTAGAAGCCGTATATATATATATATATATATATATATATATATATATATATATATATATATATATATATATATATATATATATATATATACCCAATCTGCAGACGGAACTGTTTCGATCTTGTTAGATCTCATCAGTGCAGCTCAGAGTAGATTCCAAGACTGAAAGACAAGACTGACACAAGCATAACTTGCGTCAGCCAAGCCCTTCGCGGTACACTGCTTATGAATACCAGAGTGCACAAGCTCTAAAGAGCGTGCTATGCATAAAGCAAACAGTATTACGCCATGGCTAAAATGCCAAGACTACACAAGCAATACACCATCTTGAAATAATGGCGCTATATATATATATATATATATATATATATAGCGCCAAATCTTCTGAGGCAACAAGATGTAACAGTTGGTAAACGGTTTAAAAACTTAAAAGTTTTTAAAATGGCAAGACTGAAATGTTAAAAGTCGCACTACGTTTCGAGGAGATACACTCATCGAAATCAGCAATACTCATTGGCGTAGCCAGAGGGGGGACCAGGGGGGCCATGGCCCCCCCAATTGAACTCAAAAAAAAAAAAAAACAGGCACCTTTAGGTATTGCACATAGGCCCTACAACACACCCGGAGGAAGTTCACAAAAAGCATACTTTCGAACACCAGTAATAGTAGCCTACAGCGAAATGAGAAAACAAAAACAAAAACAGTGGCCACGCGACCCCATATGCCAAACTTTCCACAAACAGGTTGCGAGAATTCAATTTATCTCACAGGCGTTGGGAACATTATACATAATTATACACTAAATTAACATTACGCAGTCTGCTGACCTAGTAACTGGGTCGCTTTAGGTCTTCGGCCATACTATTACTAGTTCAAGGAACAAAGTGTTGGCTACGTCAGAACTGGTACTCTAGGCTAACTGTGTATATATGTAGGCTATTTATGCCCTTATCGCCTGAGATTTAGCCTATGGTCTATGTCGCAAAATGTCACTTTTCGCCTTTGGATTTTCAAACTTTAAGAGAAAAAGGGATAACACGGATGAAGGTATGTCCACTTAACCCTTTTCCTATATTCATTTCCTATTAACATTTGCGCGTTATCCTAAATTCGTCTTTACCTGGGCCTGCCTACCTAACTTTTATGTGTTTGTTTACTTAAGCTTAGGCTAGGCCGAGGCTAGGTGACCATGCCAAAGTATAACACTAGGCCCATATGTAGTGATAGGCCTACCACAGAAATCCTATAGGCCTATGTATAGGGTGAGTCTACTACATGAGTCTAGGGAGAGAACGTCATCCCTAAACCCCAAAATACGGTTAAATAGCACTCATTCGTATGATATCCTTGTTATTTGTGATTCGGAGATTGCTTATTTTAGAGGCCACTTAACCCTAACCTAACCCCTAAACTGACTTAACCCTAACCTTATCCCTAACCGAACCCCAGGCAAAATCGAACCCCCAGGTGGAACCCCTTACAAACCCCGTTTTAACAATAGGGTGACGTTCTCTCCTTAGTCGCATGTCTACTTGAAGAGCAAGATGACCTAGTTAGCCAGGCTTTCACCAGTCGTTTTTTAATTCCATCGCTGTGGTCTTACAGTACACATAATATGTTTCAGAAATAAGAAACGACTGGTACAAGGCTATCTAGGTCGATCGTGCTTTCCAAGAAGAACACATCGGTAGGAGAAAAGCGATCATAAAATCGTCTTATTTTCAGTCCAAATACTATAATCTTGTGTTTTTTTAGATAATCTTGCTTTTGTGTCAAAGAAGTTCATATCAGAAGGATTTTCGATATGATACCGATTTGAAGTAAATATCATGAATTTTGTGGTTTTCCGCCTATACCCGTAATACTAACTGTCCCTATGGTTCGAATTTCGGTTGTGCCCTATACAAGGCGGGTTAGCCCATATCCTTCAAGTGACGCCACCACCAGATCGATTTTGGTACGTTCCGAACCACTACCACTTAAATAGCCTATACTGCGAGTTTCAATAAAAAATAAACGTTAGTTAATGGTTAAGTTGTTGACAATAAGTTTGAAAATTTGACTTCTGCCAGAGCTTCGACATCATTCTGTTTCATACTAGCTAACTTTGTATGCATTATTTTTTCCTTCTGGGGTATCTGGGCTGAATGTTAACTGTATAACAAACTTTCCAACATGAGAGAAATTAACTGAGAATACTGTCCTGGGAGAGGAGGGTAGGGGAGTCCCCCTTCCCTTTGGAATATTTTTGAGATAGTAGGCTAAGTGCAATATTAAAATGCTAAATGTTTCGATATTTCTCAGTCTTTGAAGGTACATTTGTTTCCACACATTTTAAAATTTGTCTGCCATTTTTCATATTTATGATGAGTTGTTGCAATTGTTTGTTGTCATTAGTCCGTACGTATAAATTTACCTTACGGAATTGCAAATTAAGTGGTGAAAATTCTTTGCTGTGACAGGGACCACGGAGACGCGAGGGCTACGGAGGCTTTAGCCCCCACACTTTTTCAGCTATGGGCATTTTGGGGCGCCTTAAATTGCATTTGGCCCTCCTTAAACCGCATTTATGTCATTGAACGTATTGGGCTGCTCGCCCCCGCACTTACAAATCGGCTCTGCGGTCTCTGTGTGATGATTGTTGTATCAGAAATCTTGAGTTTGGCCACCCAAGGCTGTTATGCGTGTGATAAAGAGTGTACAGCGTAGGCCCATGTAAGCGTGAGATCGAGAAGCATAAAATGTGTGTGATCCGCGCGGAATGCGTTAACTGGTATATATCAGACTTACCCTAAGTCATAATCAGTCCTGTGTTTAACACTGATTTACTGTGAAATTGTAGTATGATCGTAACGTATTCTATCTAGTATTTGTAGCATGCGAACAGGCGCGGTTCTAGGGAAATATATATATATATATATATATATATATATATATATATATATATATATATATAAATATATATATATATATATATATGTATAAATATATATATATATATTTGGGGGGGTGGCTAAGTTTCCTTGGACCCCGGCAAAACCGGATAAAGAGAAGGCTCGTAGCTATAGGGGGAACCGATATCGTAAATATTTGTGGAACCTTTAGTGTTAAATAACTCCAGTATAACCTTTGGAAAAGGCGGACTTTACCGCTAGGTAGAACTGAAGATGGGGGGACAAGGAAAAATTTTGGGAGGGCTTAAGCCTTCCTAGCCCCCCACCCCAGTAGAACAGCGGCGTACATGCAAACCATGGGCTCACGTGCGTTAGCACTTGTGTGTTAGTATTGTTGTATACGCCATTTGCCGCGGTCTTTAGCTGAATTTTTAGCTGTGATATAGTTACAGTTCGTCAAACAATCAGAAGAGAAATGTACGTATCTGAGCGAATAATGCAATTGTTAAATGTATGCATGGTCAGTTAAATGCAAGTCATTGTCAACTCAAAAGTATCTCACATGAATGTGTGTCACTTTACCTCAGTGGTCAGTCACAAGGCTGACTTTGGGGTGCGTCGTTTTAATCTTATTTTCAGGACTTCATTCCGGAAAAGAAATTAAATAAGGAAATTAGGCAATGTGTGTCGTAATGCATAGGGTGTATCCACGGCGTCTTATTTCTATATGTAGGTCGTGAAAATGAAGATCCAGTTGTCTGTGAGGACATTCCTTCATCGAGCAGAGATGATCCCACACCTGTTCCCTCTGGTGAAACTGGCGCAGGCATTATATCAGACCCGCCACTGGAACAATGTAGTGATGCCACTACCATTTCTACAAAGGCAGCTGGCAATGACATTGGTTATGCTGTGCTCAAACAAAGTTTAACTGAAGAAGATCGAACCAAATTTATATCACCATGGAAACCTTCAAGAGAAGACGATTTTCCTTCCTCATCCCATATGAAATCAGGAAAAATGCGTAAGAGGCGCTTGCTTCCTCATCATTGTGAGGAGTTCCCGTGGTTGGGCGTAAGCAAAGTTGAAGGAATGGAAGGCGCGTTTTGTGTACCATGTGTGTTGTTTGTGGGTCGTGGTGGAGTAGGTGGTAGAAGTAGAGGAAAAGGTCAGTTACCAGGAAAATTGGTCACAAAACCCCTGACACGGTTTGATGATCTAACAGGCAAAAATGGAGCTCTATCGAGCCACCAGGATAATGAATACCACAAAGAAAACGTACTAGCAATGGAACATTTCAGGCAAACAGTTATTCAATGTAAAACAGATATTAGAGGACAACTTAACGAGTCATATAGGCACGAGATTCAGCAGAACAGGGATCGTCTTCGTCCAATTATTGATACAATTCTCACGTGTTCTCGACAAAATATTCCCCTCAGAGGTCACCGAGGGGAACTGGGTGCAATTTCTATCGAAGGAGATGAACCAGTAGAAAATGATGGAAATTTCAGAGCTTTGCTTCGATTTAGACTGCGTAGTGGCGATTCACTTTTGATGGACCATATTAAAACTTCCAAGGCCAATGCAACCTACCAATCATCCTCGATTCAAAATGAACTTATCCGCATTGCTGGTGACTTGGTTAGGGAAAAAGTTGTTGCTAACATTAAAAAAGCACATTGCTGGGCTATCCTAGCTGACGAAACTATGGATCGTCAAAAAAGAGAACAATTGGCTATTGTTATAAGATATGTAGCACCAAGCGATTCTGGTGTTTGGAGATTATATGAGGACACCGTGATGATATTGGACTTGATTTCTGACATCAAATCTAATAACCCTGGTGAAAATGAGCATAGTGAAACCAGGTTGAGTGGCAAAGCTATTGGAGAAACACTGCTGAGAAAGATTCGTGATCTCGGTTTAGACCTGTCGCTTTGTGTGGGACAAGGCTATGATGGGGCAGGAGCCATGGCTAGTGAGCGGGTTGGTGTTTCAGCTACAATCCAAAATGAAGGTCCATTGGCCTTTTATTTTCATTGCGCCATGCCCTGCCTGAATTTGAGTGCTTCTGCTGCTATCAAGGTACCTCCTATTCGAAATGCAGAAAATGTTGTGCGAGAAATATCAACAACTTTTAGAGCAAGTGCAAAAAAGACGAATCTGTTGAAGTGTCTCATAGAGAGTGACCCTGGTATCTCCACGACCAAGAAGCACTTGGTTACGTTATGTGAAACGCGTTTTGTAGAACGACACACGGCAGTTGTAACATTCATGGAACTTTTGAAATATACATTAGATGCCTTATCGGAAATCAAATGCTGGGCATCGCCTAATGACAGAAGCAAAGCAGAAAGCTTGGAAAAATCCGTATGCAACTCAGAATTTGCAGTTTCTTTAGTAATTCTGGAGAAACTGTCAGGACTGATTCTTCCAGTTTCCCGTGTCTTACAAACAGTAGGGGGTGACTTGGCCCAAGCTTTAGCCTCGGTAAACCGTCTCCAATCTGTTCTTAACGAAATGCGAACTGAAGAGGAATTTTGTAATTTGTATCAAAAGGCAGAGTCAGTCGCACGAGATGTGATGGAGGTGGAATTGCGAAAACCCCGCATTGCAGCTAGAAGCTCATACCGACCAAATGCCGAAACACCGGAGAATACCACCAAAGACTATTACAGAGTTAATTTTTTTTATCCAGCCATTGACTCTATAATTGCAGACCTAGAGCACAGGTTTGGACCACATCAGCAAAAGATTATGAAACTAAACTACCTTCTTCCAAGTTGCATGGAATTCGCTAAGCAAGCTGATGGTGAGAGGCAGTGGAATGATTTGATTCCTGCTATTGAGGTTTATGCGAGTTTCATCAAAGATCCTATTATGGTTGTCAAGGGCGAGTATATGTTGTGGAGAAAGAAATGGGAAAATGTTCCTGCTAAGTCCCGGCCGTCTTCATCAATCTCTGCCCTTGATCACTGCTCTGAAATATTTCAAAACATTTCTTTCTTGCTCCAGTTACTGGCAACTTTGCCAGTGACCACGGCACAGGCAGAAAGAGTCTTTTCAAAAATGGAGCGAACTCTCACAGCAATCCGGTCGACTATGACGGAAGCCCGACTGGAGGCACTTATACTTCTTCAAATACACAGAACCCATTGTCCAGACGTAGAATCTATCATCAACCGATTTGCAATAACCTCAGCACGGCGGATGAATTTTAAATTATGACTGCGTAAGTTCGATTTTAAATTTTACTTCCCACAAAATAAGTGGTATATAGCCTGCCTAGCGACTCTGTGGTTGCCGCACCTGGTTGGTTTACTCAGTCCCTCATTTTCAAATTTGTTTTAGCTCCAAAAACATTTTTTAGATCTGAAAGTGCAACCAAGGATCTTTTGTTTTCTTTACAAATACCTTTCCATGACAAATACCACTAACCTTTCCATTCCCCGTACACGTGGTAAATAATTATGACAATGCCATTGCGTCTTTGTTTGCATTGCAAAACTTGTCTTACCGCGAGTAGCCCCCGCTATTAATCCTGACTTTGCCATTGCTCTCAACCCATGATGGCTTTATCAATATTCCAATCTACTGGCCACGTTCAGTTAAAACGCTAATGACTTTTGGTAATTTGGCATTTTCTTAAGACTGAGTTACACCAACAGCCCCGGAAAAAGCTGCATAGGCTAGTGCCTACCCCTCGAAAAACGCCTAACCACACGTCTACACCGACTTACTGACAACATTTTATTTGTTTGGCAAAATTTTTCCTATAACAGTTCAGAGCCGGGTCCAGAGTGCGTACGCCCCTATTTACAAAGCTATTGATTTTTTCTTTTTTATTTGTAATGGAACAAAAAATTGACTTCAAATAAAACTAAATGTTGCACCAGATTGCATCAGAGAGTGCTTAAATATGCAAAAATTTCTCAAAGGGGAGGGGGACACCCCCTCCCCTTAGACCCCTCCCCCAGGCCGGCGATCAGGCTCTGCGGTTGTCCACCCCCAATCAAAAATCCTGGCTACGCCAGTGGCAATACTAACATCCCAAGTACTACAAGCAAGGTTTTCAATGCTTCGGACAGACTTTTGACCCCTGATGAAGAGTCTCTCCTCAGCAAAGGTATTAAATTTTGCCCAACTCCCTTAAGGTTAGATACTCTTCAGTTGCAAAGAGACCTAGACGCTTTTAAACGCAGATTACGTCTTTTTGAATATTGCAATTCTTCAGACGAAAACAGTGACTGTTCATTTTCAGAAATTCCTCGTTTTTAGGAACAAAAGTAATTGGTCGCCGCCTGTAGGAAGAGATCGCTTCTTGGATTGCTTTTTAGAAGCCGTTCAAAATGATGTGGACAGTTACACACCCCCAAAGTTTGTTCATGACAATCTTTCCAGGACTGAAAGGCAGGCCCTGGTCTCTCTCTCGAGAGTTAATAACATTATCATTAAACCAGAGGATAAAGGACCGGCTTTTGTAGTACAAAATAGAACTTCCTATGTAGAGAGTGCTTTAAGCGACCTTAGTAATCAGAAATTCTACAAGGAAAATGATGCCGACAAGACACCAGAAGTTGTCAGTCAAGTTCGCTTGTTAGTCGAAAAAAATGCTTCCTGAAGGGGATATTGATGAAAAAACTGCCGAATACCTAATTCCTAAGGACTGTAAAACTTCAAGGAATTATACTCTGCCTAAAACACAGAAAGAACCTGACACTTCTGGCCACCTTCAAATTCGTCCTGTTATTTCCGGTATTGGTTCACCCATTGAAAGACTGTCAGAATTCTTAGACTTTTTCATTAACCCAGAGGTTCAAAAATTGGACTCATTTATCAAGGATTCTAAGGATATGGTTAAAGTAATAGAAGGAGTAAACGAGAAAGAACCCTTGCCACCTTCAACAGCTTTGTTTACAATTGATGTTAAAGCCATGTATCCCAGTTTTCCTCAGCATTTAGGTATAAAAGGAGTTAGAAAAGCCTTGGATTCTCGTCAACTTAAAAAACCCTCTACTGATAATTTGTTAGATTGCTTAAAGCTTTGTCTCACAGAGAACCATTTTGAATTCAATGGGAGTTTTTTACTCAGATACACAGTACCTCGATAGGTCCAAAAATGGCCCCCGGGTACGCATGTTTAGGTATGGGCATCTTTGAAGAAGAATTATGGCAAAAGTGTTCTTTTTCGCCTACTGTGTGGTTTCGCTATAACGATGATATCTGGGGTCTTTGGCCCCACGGGCCAGATCTTTTCAAAGAGTTTATGAAAACTCTTAATAATCTTTACCCTGGTGAGTTTGAGTTTACTTCGTGTTTTAGCTATGATTCTCTTCCATTTCTAGATCTGCGTATTTTTCGCAACTCTGAGGGCTTTCTCAATACTGACCTTTTTGTCAAACCCACGTTCAAAAACCTTTATCTCAATTATAATTCTTATCATAGCAAACATGTCCTTGATAATATTGCCTACAGTCAGGCTCTCCGTATAAGTACCATATGTTCTACGGAAGAATCTGCCCATAAAAATCTCAATACTCTTAAAAGTAATTTGATTGAAAGAGGGTAACCCACCTGCCCACGAGTATCGTTAATGAGAAGGTTAGTAAAGACTGTACCATTCCGAGAAGGACCCTTCTCAATCTTAACCGTACAAAGTGTGCTAGGAATTTTAATGCCCCCTCCCCCTAGTAGTTACCCGTAACCCAAGGTTACCTCCCCTGAACAATATTATTAAGAAGCATTTTCATATTTTTAAATCGTCCCCCACTTTCAATAAAAGTTTTCCTAACCCACACCAGTGGTTTACAGACAACCACCCAATTTAAAACCTTTACTGGTAAGAGCGAAAATACGTGATCATACAGAAAATAGAGGTTGTTTTAAAACACACGACAAAAGGTGTGTCACCTGTAGTGCCCTACGTGAAACATCTACGGTACCAAGTTTTAATACAGGTCAGAATTTCCAGGTGATGGGGGATTTAACCTGCACCACAAAAGGCGTTATCTACTTGATTAATTGTTTGGATTGCCATAAGCAGTATGTGGGTGAAACGGGACTAGAGCTTAGAATTAGACATAGGGGTCACCGACAGGAGTTTAGAAAGGGTCAAACTCCCATTGGTAAGCATTTTAGGGTCTGTAAAAATTTCGAATTAATAGGTATTGAAAAGCTACGTAACAATAACAAGAGAACGAGGGAGGAGGTCGAATTGAAATGGATTTACCGGTCGAATACTCTTGCCCCTATAGGTATTAATTAACGTAAAAGATGTAAGCTTAAATAGAACATTGCCTAGCAGCTAGTTCTTTTCCACTTCTTTAGTTTTAAGCACGTGAGCAAGGGGAGTGTATCTCCTCGAAACGTAGTGCGACTTTTAACATTTCAGTCTTGCCATTTTAAAAAACTTTTAAGTTTTTAAACCGTTTACCAACTGTTACATCTTGTTGCCTCAGAAGATTTGGCACGATCTTTGTCTTCAGTATTTTATTAAAATTTCAGGTCGTTTTAACAGTATGCCGTGTGTTTTGTGCATGTTTCTCGCTATCGTTTATATATATATATATATATATATATATATATATATATATATATATATATATATATATATATATATATATTTCTCTAATTCGGCACTTAGGGGGAAAGTTGTTGTTGAAAAGTCGACCTTAAGGGGAAAAAAAAATTCGGGTGAAATATAAGTTTCGCCTTAACGTTTCCACACACTTTTTCTATAGGAATACGTAAACTTACAAGGGCGCCCTCTTATATTAACAAACTAGATGCCATTACTTCAAAGTTGTCAAATTTACGGACACCTAGCTGTTAACACGAACGGATGGCTGCCCATTGAAATAACGTTAATTATATTTTTAGACGTTAAGGCGAATTTATTTCTTTTGTATTTTATTATCTTTTTTTCGCCCTATGTACAAGCAGATATAACAATTTCCCCTTAAGGTGGGAATTAGCGTTATATATATATATATATATATATATATATATATATATATATATATATATATATATATATATATATATATATATATATATATATATATATATATATATATATATATATATATATATAACAGGTAAACAAGCAGAACACAAAGCATAGTTGACACAGCAGGAAACCCGTTTCTATTATATATATATATATATATATATGTATGTATATATATATATATATATATATATATATATATATATATATATATATATATATACATGAGTGAGAGTTCCACGTGTTGGAAACATACAAATAAACAAACAAATAATAACACTGGTAATGTCCTTGGTTCCAACATAGTATATTGTGATCGCAAAATACACAAATTTTCGGACCCCTGGTCCTTCAGCTTCTTCAGGTGTAAGAACAAAGTGACTGATAACTACTTCTTGTAAAATTGAAAGTTCGAAAGAAAGCCTAAATCTCTATTCAACCCGTGTCGATGTGAAACCAGCCCTTAGGACTAGTTGCGCTTCAAATAGATTTCTTTTGTTGTGCTGTGTCATGTTGCCATGGATGATTGCAAACTTAAGGCAATTTAAACTGTGGTCGGGGAGATTGAAATGTTCGGCAACAGGAAAACCAGCTTTATTGAGCCGTATACTGCTTTTGTGGTTGTTGTACCGTGTGCGAAACGAGGTAGAAGATTGACCTATGTACTGTGTATCGGGGCAAAGGGTGCATACGATTAGGTAAATAACATGGGAAGTATCGCAATTGAAGAGACCTGGCCTAAGAATATAACCAGAGGGGCTTAGGCGAATGGTGGAATCAGTAATCATATGGTCACAAACCCTATACACCGTGTCTTGCCACATTTTATGTTACCCTGGGGACGGGGGTGTTGGTTTTCAGTTTGCTTCTGACAAGGAGTTGGTGTAGATTGGGGGTTGTCTTCCAGCAATAACAGGGGGGGGGTCGGCAAAGACTTCTTTGATATCCTTATCTAAACTCAAAATGGGCCAATCCTTCTTAATAAGTTTTAAAAAAGGATTGAGTTGATCGTTATGAGTAAGTACAAATGGAATACGTTCTGAAGTTTTGGTGGGATTGTATCTGAGAAGACAATCCCTGGGAATGGAGGAAACTTTCTCAAATATTTTCTTGATAAATATATACGGGTACTTACAATTCAAAAAACGATTAAACAAAGTGATGGCCTGATCTTGGAAGTATTGTGGTTCGAAACAGATACATTTGCAGCGCAGAAACTGACTGAAAAAGATGGACTTTTTGACATGAAGGGGGTGGTAACTGTTGAAATCTAGGCTCTAGGTTTGAGGAGGTTTTCACCGGAACACTGTCAAAATCAGTTATGGCTGCATGACCAACCTCCAGCAAATTGTAAGCGCTCACAATAAGTCTTAACTTGCCGATACCACCAAGATAAAAGCACCCAGTGGCTGCAATTGCAAGGACCCGAGCTGCTGTACCCGGAAACTGTAAAGCAGAATCAATCATTTACCAAGCCACCGTGTCAAGCGACGACGGCAAACCTCCTCAAACTTACATGGCAAACATTTACTGGTTTTTTGCTTGTGTCAATTTCTATTTTTAGCTTGTTGTTTGCGAATATCTTGCATATTTCTTTCTTTATGTTCTCTGTTTGCCTGGGTGTTGCTTTGCAAACTGCCAAACCGTCGTCTCTGTACAGACAAGAAGGCTCTGGATTTTGCATCGAACTACACAGACATATCAGTATTTGAAAAACGTGATCTTCCACACAAAGAAAGTTATGTAGTTTAACGCCGAAACACCATGGTGCAAGCGTACCGAATCTTTATTCAATGTCACCATGGGCAGTTTCGACGGTGCTGAAACTTGTGAACTAGTAGGACTATACCTACCATCACAACTTCAGCACATTAACATGAATGTTGGTCTGTACAGAGACGACGGTTTGGCAGTTTGCAAAGTAACACCAACGCAAACAGAGAACATAAAGAAAGTAATATGCAAGATATTCGCAAACAACAAGCTAAAAATAGAAATTGACGCAAAAAAAAAAAAACAAAAAAAAAACAGTAAACTTTTTAGACGTAACTCTCGATCTCCGCACAAGCACATACAAACCGTACATGAAACCCAACATCATCCCTCTCTTTGTGCACAAAGAGAGCAACCACCCTCCACTCATCATAAAGAACATCCCAGAAAGCATCAACAGAAGACTATCTAACATCTCATCCGACGAACCCTTACTCAAAATCCAGATATGGGCCAGATATGAAATTCCATATATGGGCCAGATATGGATTTCATATCTGGCCCATATATATATATATATATATATATATATATATATATATATATATATATATATATATATATATATATATATATATATATATATATATATATATATATATATATATATTATCTGGATCAAGTCTTTATAGTGGAACAGATAAAATTTTATCTGGACCAGATATGGTCCTTATATGAGCAGGATATATTTCCATATATGGCCCATATCTGCACCAAATATGGAATTTATATCAGATCAGATAAAAAGTTAAGCAGATATAACACAGATCTAAACCAGAACCAGATCTAAACCATATATGGCCAGATAAAGTTGTATCTGGATCAAGCCTTTATGGCACAGATAAAATTGTATCCAGACCATATCTGCTCTAGTTATGAATCATAGTTAGGACTTATAGTCCACACTCCTCATGGAGACTTTGAACACCTTTTTCCAAAAGTCCCCTGACTCTCTGGCGAAGAGCCAGGGGCGAAAACCAAACAATACTGTCGAAGGAGTTCTGCTCCCTGAAGGAGTAACAACGTCCCCAAGGGACAAACTTTGACTTAACTGACACCACCCGACAGTGGTCACGTTCTAGACTGGCTGAATAGAACAGGTCCCACCTGGGAGCTCCGCCCTCGTGATCACGGACACTCCTGCGCCAGGTAAGTATCTGTAAGACTTTGAACCCCTTTTTTTTTCCAAACTGACCCCAGCAAACAATTTTTAAGTGCTCCATGAATTAGAATATAATGTACGTATGGGGTGGAATTGACTTAAGTACATAAATTCAACTTATTTCATAACAGTGAACAGAAAAATGCCTTGAAATTTCCTCTTTTATATGTAATCACAGTGATATGGGCTTCTTATTTTAAACTTTATTACGTATTTGACTCTAAATTTTGTTTACTGCATAGTGCATACTTTACTTTCAGCTTCCTAAATCATGAAAAATGTAGGTTTAGATACTGTACAAGCTCCGCCCAAATATGCAAATCATTTGCCTAAGTTCACTTAGTACACTGCGGTATTAACAAAAGTGTAGCCACTAAATAACTGCAATGTCTGGGAAGGTGATGCTGTATCCAAAACATGTCTTAGTTTGTAACAAGCATAATTCAAGAATCAAATCAAATAAATAATAAAACAAACTAACAAAATGCTCATTTGCATACCTAGCATATCAAGTTATATCTGGCTTGATATGGCCGTATAAACTTTATTTGCATATCTGGACTGGCATTTCATCAAGTTATATCTGGCTTGATATGGCCATATAAAACTTGATATAATGTATCAAGGCATCTAAATCTGGCTGTATATCTGACTTGATATGGCCATATAAAGACTGTATTTAGCCAGATATATCCAGATATCAATCCACATCTGGATTTGGAGTAAGGGAAAACACTTTCCCAACACCTCAGCACCCATATACCAGGGAGCACTGCACAAAAGTGGCTATGGGTATAATCTAAAGTAGGGCCTACAGAACCCAACCGCTTAACACCAGTCAACAAAACAAGGCCACAAAACGAAGACGTGCCAGAAACGTAACCTGGTTCAACCCCCCGTTCAGTGACAATGTCACCACCAACATTGGCAAGAAGTTCTTCAACCTTTTAGACAGCTGCTTCCCGCCTGGACATAAACTACATACTCTACTCAACAGAAACACGGTAAAACTGAGTTACAGCTGCATGGCAAACATGGACGAAATAATATCAGCGCACAACAAATACATACTGACCAAACAGCATCTGCAACCAGCAACACAAAACAACTGCAATTGCAGAACACAAAGCCAGTGTCCACTGCAAGGCAACTGCCTCACCAACAACATAGTGTACCAAGCCACTGTAACACGCCATGACAATTACAAGGAAGAAACTTACATTGGTCTAACAGAAAACACCTTCAAAACCAGAAACAACGTCACAAGTCTAGCTTCAAACACAAAGACAAAAGAAACGCAACTGCACTCAGTGAATACATCTGGAAATTAAAGGATTCAAATGTAGAACACTCCGTGAAATGGAAGCTTATAAGCAAAGCTCGGTCATACTCCACATCATCAAAAACCTGCAACCTCTGTTTAGAAGAAAAGTTCTTTATCATTCTCAAACCTTCCTTAGCCACTTTAAACAAAAGAAACGAACTCATCAGCTCTTGCAGACACAGAAATAAACATCTGCTGTGTAATTATTCCAATAAGTAATGTATCTTGACTCGACCTAATCATCCGTGCCTGCATTGTTTTCAAAAACGAACACGTTTTCAAAAAAGAACACGTCCACAGTACGTATTCAACGTTGTTGACACCATTCTACATCAGGCTTCTGAAGAGTGAGGACCTGTTCAAATTGGCCCTTACGAAACAGTTCTGTAAAGCTGTCTTGTAGTAACCCAGTTACAACCTTTCAATATTTTAGCTCCCTCTACAGGTTGAGCACTTTACCATTGACTGGTTAACACCTTTTACGATTATATATATATATATATATATATATATATATATATATATACACACACACACACACATATATATATATATACAGACAGAGAGAGAGCAATTGTGTTAAAAGTCTTACTACTGGTGAGAAGTTTAGAATCAGTGATGATATAAGTTGTAATACTATTGGAGTTGTTTACTTAATAAACTGTATTGACTGTAACAAACAATACGTAGGAGAGACAGGGCTGGAGCTACGAAGTAGACACCGAGGCCACAGGCAGGAATTTCGTAAACATAATACTCCTTTAGGAAAGCTCTTTGAAAACTGTAGGTATTTTGAGCTTATTGGATTGGAAAAGTCAAGAATAATTGTATTATAAGACGATTCGAGAAGAAGTTGAACTTAAATCGGTTTATCGATTAAATACGTTTAAACCAGATGGAATAATGTAAAAGAAGACAAGCTTAAAGTGTAAAGCTAAGCGGGCTTACAGGTTCTCCTTTTAGAGTATTTTATCTGCATTTCGTGTAGCGTTTACCATCAGTTTACTTATATACGTGACCAAGAAAAGACGAGCTTTTCGAAACGTCTTTGTAGTATGCTCACTTGCCATTTATCGACGTCTTACCACTGTACCATGTTGTACTGAAGATCTTTGAAATCCATATCTCGTTGGTTTTTAATAAATTTCAACGGATTTTATATTTGATATGTCGAGCGTCTGGTGCGTTTCTATTTGCGTTTATATATATATATATATATATATATATATATATATATATATATATATATATATATATATATATATATATATATATATATATATATATATATATATATAGGACAGTTTTTATTTTCCCTTTTTCTCTCGATCCCCCTTTTCTCCTCTTTTCCCGCCCTTCTTGTACTTTTCTATTTTCATTTCTTCTCCCCTTTTTCGCATTTTTTATTTTTCCTCATTTTTCAATGGGGGGGGGGGGGTACTTAGGCCTAGACTTGACTCTTGTACTGACAATTTTCTCACCACTGTGGACATCTTCAAAATCACACTTGAACTTTCACGGATGGACTTTGTTATGCATCTCTCTCAAGCCAGGTGTCCACTGCACTACTTTTGACCTACGACATGGAAGCGATATCTCATGATGTCTGGGGAATCCGTTCGCGACAGCAAAAAGTCGCACAGTGTGCAAGGGTAGGTCGTGAGAAGTCGTGGCAAATCTGAAAGTCGTGGCAATTCGCAGAAAGTCGCATCAGTGTCGCATAGTTTTGAACATGTTCTAAATTTCTGCGGATTCCGCATCCATGTCGTGGGTTGTCGTAAGATGTCGTGAGAAATCGCAAACATCGTCGCACAGTGTACCACTAAAATAGTGGATATTCGTAGGTCGCATCCACGTCTTGAGATGTCGCAGGAACATAACAAGACTCTCTGGGATCCATGGGCAAGGAGCAGTGAAGGAACCAAAACAATGGTATCAAAAACCCAATAGCATAAGCCCTCTCCGACCATCCACCCAAATATTTACGATTATGCAAGAGTCAAGTCTAGTCCTAAGTACAAACAATTGAGCATCATAGCCCAGCCCCCAAAATAGCGGTTACCCTTTTTGTTGATTTCTTGGACTCAGGATTCGTGGGGCACCTGGACATTGCCTACCCACTTGCTACGCCCTGAAATGTCGTAGTTCTCATAATTAGTCACAATCGGTGTAAACGAAGCGCTGGAAGTGATATAGCCAAATGCGGAAAGCTAGCTTACATATTTTCCTTTATTTTTCCCCCATTTTTCATCAAATTCTTGCCGTAATTATATAAAAGAAGTGTCCACTGGGAAATGACTTTTGGTAAGATAAAGTCCTGTCATATTTTACCTTCATGTAGTCACTAATACCAGCGGCACCGCCAGGAGTTGGCGATTAAGGGCGCAACAGAAGATGATGTTGTAATCCCACCCCAGAAACCTCCCACAAATCGTAATCGGCGGATCCTTCCTATGTCCCTTCCTATATGCCTGGAGTATAAGGTAATTAGACCGCCGCACATTGGTTCTAGAGGCCTTATTGATCAGGTTTCGTTTGTTTCAGATTTTGTGAAATTCGATGTCAATGACGGAGAGTTCAGGTTAACCTCTATGCGTTGTAAGCTGCAGTGTGCTACAGTATGTGTCACATACATTGACAGGACTGTACGTTTAAGATCACGAGGCCGATCGAGAAGGCTGCTTGAGATGATCGCAAAAGTTAACAGCACTGTTTCATCCTTAAACCTGTATAGTTTTACCATTACAGATGGTTTAAGTGACTAGCGCGAAGCGCGAAGGAAACTTAATGATAGTAGGATTGATATTGAGAGCATGCTGTCTGATTATCACTGAAGGGCGATTGGAAGAGCTCTATCCTTAGGTAAACGACCAAATAATGAAACAATTCTCTCGTAATCTCATTCTGTAGGCTATCTCTAAGTTTTGAGCGGCAGGGGTGGCGCCAGGATTTGCCGGACCGGTGACCAGACGGGCGGAGGCAGCGGCCCGAAGCCCCGGCAGCCCCGATGCCGTCAAGAGGATGGTGAGGAGGGATCTGAAGAAAGCCTGTGTACTAAACTATGCCATTGCGGGGCACATATGTCATAACATGTGTATATACTAGAGGAACGTAGTTTCAGGGCTGATTTAATGTTTTAAATGAAATAGCCAAACTTTGGTCCGTGAGTCGCTCACAAACTACCGTACCGTATGACACACACAAGAAAACAGCAACTAT
Source organism: Holothuria leucospilota (assembly GCA_029531755.1). NCBI lineage: Eukaryota > Metazoa > Echinodermata > Holothuroidea > Aspidochirotida > Holothuriidae > Holothuria > Holothuria leucospilota. The sequence continues at coordinate 10,793,794 of CM055974.1, read as the reverse complement.
GCTAACCGACATGGGATGAAATTTTCGACCTCCACATAAACAATGTACTCTGCCTACATGTTTCGTGGTAAGGTTAGCAGGACCTATGCTATCTAGCAATGTGGAATGCAACTGTTGAACATCATGGAGTGACTGTGCAGCTCGCGTAGCGCGCCGAAAATTTTGGGTTGTTATTAGAGAAGTTGTCCTCTCTCTGGAGCCGCTGGGGACTGTATACTCTATCGTATCGATTAATTTAGACTCCCCGATGGAGGCCCCCCTGCCCCCACCTGGCGCCATCCTTGCTGAGTGCTCAGTGTGTCTCTTCAATCTTTTTCTATTCCTCTAACCCTTAAATCTCCCGACTAAGGGATTTTTCCCCGACTGACTTTGGAGTTGGGGGGCCTGTACCCCCCCGGCCTCCCCTTTGAACACGCTACTGATATTTTGGCCCTTGCATGACACCCGTTCTACAAAAGCACGTAACGATAAATACATACTTCCAATCTTTCACATAACGCTACAAATGTTACTGTAAATGCTACTCGTATAATAAGATTTCTCTAGGGTTCTAGGGTCCGCCCTTGTTGCGGGCCTAAATAGGTTGGATATGTACCTCTGGTTCTCAGAAGAGGGAATTGGTCCGAAATTATTGTCCGTTAACCAGAAGATGCAGAGGGCGAACCGTGACGAATGCGCGCGAAACGCGCCGAAATTTTACATTAGAAAGCTTTTCCATGACAAAATCCCATGCAGACTATGCACCGGGAAACTCTCATTCCCCTAACAATTTTATATGCTTATTAGACGGTGACTCTTTTGCCTGGTAATTCGTAATAGCTTTCCATTTTCAAGAAATATGTCTTCTCTTGAATTCAACTGTTTCGCATTCTTACAATGTTTTGCTCTTATGTATATCGCTCTTACTGACACGAACAATCGACCTAAAAGCCCTCACCAATTAATAGGGCAAATATGTCTGAGACGATATTGATAATAAGTTCAACGATGAGTTGTTGCTGGGAGCTCGTGCTTAATTTTGAATTTGCGAAAGGTTTATGAGAATTTTGAAAGTTTCAGAACAACTTGTGGTAGAAACTGATTAAAGTAGATCCATCACTCAGACAAAGACACACCTCAACCCATCCCCACATAAATCTATGGCTTAAACGCCTTTTGTCCTCATTTATAAAAAAAAAAAAATGGCGAAAATTTACAGAAATCGATTGGGGCACATGCCTCCCACATGCCCCCCCCCTCGGGAGCCACTGACCAATACTGCCTATGAAACCTGAAATGTCTCTGACACAATGCGATTGATATAGTGTTATTGCTGACCAGAAAGCTGAACATTATATTTATATATATTGGGCCTGGAAAAAGCCTAGACAGTTTCACGTACTGTAATATTTTTACTCTTTATCAAAGTTGTTATATTTTTATCTGTGTCTTGAAGTTTTACAGACCTGATGATTTATATCGTAGCTAAAAATTGATATTTTGAAACCCGTTTTTTCTGTATTAATTAGATGATTACGGTTGATAGAATCAAAGTAAATACTATCTGTTGAGCCAGAGGGTACATAGGATTTTTCTGGAAGAGGAGCAGCGCGAATCGGAGGAAACGAGTTGGGTGCGTTAGCGCAGCAAACCTGCTTGCACGACGGGCGGGGCATAAGTGCAAAACTTAGGCATTTCAGATAAGTTTTTTTTTTTCAAAGAGGGGATTCTATGGATTCATCCTCACCTCCTGGCACTCCAACCCCCTAGGAGTAGGACCAATCCTGTGAAGGGAGAGAGGGGCCCGGGGAGGGGAGCTCGCATTCCGTTTGTGACAAATATCGGGTCAATTGGCTTAGTGTTCGTAGGCTCCCCCACCTTGCAAAATCTGTCATGTGTACAGGCCTGCCTGAGTAGGCCGGTGTTTTGAACAAAATAGTAATTACCCAATTAAAATGCATGTGATCTCACAGTTCAACTTGTTATGGAATTTTTGATTCAGTGGAGTCTAATTCTCGTCATAACTTGAAAATGTGATCATAATAAGATACCAGTTGCAAGGTATCTCAATGTAAAAGTTAACCGTACTGCTAGTAAAATCGAATGCTTCAAACGGGTATTTTCCCGATCAGTTGTCGAACTTTTCCATACAGCTCCCTGAACTGTTCAGGACACACCTTTAGTTGGAAAGCCATATACTCTGGGATGTTTTCTTCGGCGAGTTCACTCCTCAAGCTTTCATTGTGGCCTAAAACTTAGCGAGCCATATCCAGGCCACCAACTTCGACGTTGCCCCTCTTCCTCATTCTCCAGGGTCTACGCAAAGTAGGGTTATTTGCATCAGCATTTTGCTGCCCCTGATCAATCATTATCTGCATGTCAGCAGCAGTCGATAAGGGCATCATCATAGGTTTCTATCCCAGGAGCAGTGATAACATCCATTGTTAATAAGCACTCAAGCCGGAAAATGTTCCAGCCATGCAGTTCACCTGGTTCTCCCAAACTGTCAGGTGTCGTCAATAATTCTCTCAAAAATAGTGTAGTGGACCCCTATACATAGTGAAAAGTCGTGAGTCGCAGCATATCGCAGAAAATCGTACATTTCTCCCCCGAATGTTCGCGATGTCTAAGTCGCCAAGAATCGTTTGGAATCGTGAGAAATCGTGGAAAAAAGTCGTGCAATGGGCACCTGGCTTTAGGGGTGCACACTTCATGATTCGTTGGTATAATTACTGACGACTCTCACAGTTTGAGCGAACCTGATGAACTGCATGGTTGTAATATACATTTCCCGGCTTTGCATGTTAACCCAAGATGGATGTAATTACCACCACTCCTGGAATAGAAACACACGATGACACCACTATAGCCTATTGTGGACGTGCAAATTGATCCAGGCAGCGGCAGCGAGTTGATCCAGGCAGCGGCAGCGAGATGCTTCTGCAAATAACCCTACTTTTTCGTAGGCGCAGGACAATGAGGAAGACGAGGCAACGTCGAAGTTAGTTTCCCCGGCCATGGCTAGCCAAATTTTAGGCCACTATGAAAGCTTGAGAAGTGAATTCGCCAAAGAAGACAATCCAGCGTATATGAGGCTTTCCAACTAAAGAGTGTACCCTGAACAGTTCAGGGAGCTGTTTGAAAAAGTTCGACGACTGATCCAGAACTTCAACCTCTTGATAGTTAGCTCGAACACTGAGATACCTTGCAACTGGTATCTTATTATGAACACATTTATAAGTTATTACGATTATCAGACTCCATTGTATCAAACAGTTTGATATCATACCTGTGTTTCTTTTACTGTGAGATCACATGCATCTTATTTGGGTAATTACTGTTTTGTTCACCATAAGGGCCTACTCAGGCAGACCGTACACATGAAATATTTTGCAAAGTGGGGGAGACTACGAAAATTTCCTGAATTAGATCATCATCTACGGTACGTCCGGGAAGGTGGTCGGGTTAACACTGAAATGCGGGACACTCAGCCAATTGACGCCTACATGCAGGATTGGTTCTACTGCTATAGGAGGTTACAGTTCCAGGGGTCGAAGGGTTCGAAGACTAACCCATCGAACCTTCTCTTCGAAAAAAAAAAACTTATCTGAAATGTCTAATTTTGCACTAATGGCATGGACAATGGCTGTAGGATCTCCACCCCTCCCCTATTTCCACATATATATACACACATATGACAAAACATTAAACACCAAATGGCAACATCTGGATGATTGTTTTCAAAAATCACCATCTACTAAGGGAGGCGCATCCTCCCTAAGACACACCTTGCGTCGTGCAAGGAAGTTTGCTGCTCTAACGCACCCAACTCGTTTCCTCCAATTGGCCCTCCTCCTGTAAGAGTGGTCAACTGGAGATGGCTAAAACTTCCTATTCGTTTCTAGCGTCGTGGTTCCCTCTATTTTCTCCACAAAAGTGCAGTAAACCCAGTTTATCCGAACTGGCCTGGCGATTTACCAGGCTATTAATCAACACAATAAAGGTAGTAGTAGCCAACACATTTTCATGGCATCATACAAGGCATTTAAAACTCCGACAGAAATTTCAGCAGAGATACACCAAATTTTCTTAGGACTATAACAGTCACGGTAACATGTAATTGCGACTAAAACAGCACACGATTGGGCATAGACAACGATTTGTAACCGCCTCGAAAAATTTCCAAAAAGTCGTACTCGTTTTCTTTGGACTTTTTTGTTGGGAGTCACCAGTCGGTATGACACAAGTACTTTTTCAAAAGTCCCCTGGACTCTCTGAACCAAGGGACGAAACCAAACATTACTCCCGAAGGAGTCTCCTCCCTAAAGGAGAAACGTCCCCAAGGAACAACTTTGACTAAACTTTCTAACCCGACAGTGGTCCCGTTCGAGACTGGCTGAACAGAACAGAACCTCCGAGGTCCGCTGTCGTGGTCACGGACTTTTTAGCGATAGGTTAGCATGGTGCGTATGTCACAAGTTTGCTATGAACTTGAAGCTTTGAACCTTTTTACCTGTGACAATCCTCCATGAAAATAATCGAAGTAGTTCTCCTTCAAGCTACCCTGTACGACATTTGCCAAAGACACTTAAAGGCAGTAGGCAGTCACCCCAATCAGAGTGAGTATGCCCTGTCACTCTAGTTCATGAATGGCCAATTTTTATCACTTGACAATATTTTTGTTAGTGAATTGTAAAATTTAAGGAAAATTTCTCCTTGCTTTACCTATTGCATGTACTAGTTATGTTCAAAACGTCTTCAAAGTTGCTTGTAATGCAACAAGAGGAGTTTTGCAAGATTTTATTGTGATTTTTCAAAGAAAATTTTGGGACGACTGCCTACTGCCTTTAAAATAGAAGCATGATTCTTTTGACAGAAGGTATTTATTAGCATTTGAAAGAAGTGCACACTCAATGATATTCAGTAATAAATGCCCGCAGACATGAAATCGAAGCAGTCGCCGAGTTGACCGGCTGAAAACTGATACTACCATCGTCTTCGACTTACAGCATGTCTACCATTTTACGCTCGAATAAAAAACCACACAGCAGCTGCCACACAATAATTGCTCGTAATGTAAGGCCGATTTTCAGACGATGAGTAGCGTGCGGGCCTCACACAAAGTTTACTGAGTCCGAGCGGAAAAATATCGACAGGAGAATCCGGAAAAATGGAGAGAAACGTTCCTTGAAGGTTCACAATATTTTATTGGTCCTTTTTGATTACAAACTCGAACAGAATACAGGAATACAAGGTGATCGGGAACAAATTTTATGAGAGAGTCCTAAATACGGGTCTGGTTGAGCTGATGTCTAAAATCAAACTCCTAACAAATCATACTTTGGGCTCTGAAGAACAAAAATCACAAGAGCCCGCGCAAGACTGTACACAGTCTGATTGGTCTAAATAATAACATCATATGCATAAATTATAATAACACTCTCTGAATGGCTAGGTCAGACATGAGTTCACGCAGTACCGAGCACACTTGGCATGTGCGTATTTCTATGCGTTCCATCTCAAAACAATAACAACTCTACTATGACGTCATTCTAAAGCTGGCATGAAGCCAAGATTAACTAGTGACATTGTCAGACGATTATAACCTTGACCATGACCTTCATTCAGAGTGCATATACGTAGCAAACAACACAACACCTTATAACATGTAAGTATGAGAACAGAATCAACAGATCATAGAGAATAAACAGTATTGAAGTCTGAAACATATGGAATGACTAAACATACGTCTCACATAAGATTCACCCTTAATGAGAAATGCCCTCATTTCTACAAATTGTAAGCTTCAAGCTATGAGTTCAAACCATTTTTAACTTCAATACAAAAACTCATAACAAATGCAAAAGTACCTCAAACATTTTTTTTTTGCTAACAAAATAAAGATAAAATTCGAACATATGCAGTTGTACTATAAGAATATTAACCTACATTCCTCATTCTTGTCACCTGTGAAATTATATCATTCAATGTATGTTGCATCATAAAAAAAAATTTAAGTTTCTTCTGAATAGAAATACACAAACATTTCCTGAAGAGACAGTAACAATCTGCACATTATATTACTCATGAATAAATAATTTGTAATATTGACATGTCATTTAATAGATAACATGACTTTTAAAATGATAACCACCTGCCTGGAAGTCCACCTTTCTTTTAACTCAATTCTTTGAAATAGCAACCATCTTTCAGTTTCGAGCCACCACTTATCCACAACTTCTAACACCAGTCTCATAACTTTTTGTACTTTACTTTTCAAATTTTAACCATCCGTGATATACATGCAAGGTCAAACTGTAATTACACAAAAACTTTCTCTTAATCCAAAGCACTACTGTAATACAAGATGAGAAAAAGTAAAACTAAATATATAACTTGAATTGTGGATCTTACACTCTTTCTGGCTGCCACACGATAAAAACAACAAACACTATCCTCTACCATAATAAGCTTGCACTTGAATTAGAACAGAGGACCGAGATGAAGAGGATCAGGGCTCACTTAGCATTACCATGGCTGATCAGACCATGGCTGCCACACCACAACCGTGACACAAGAGTACTCCTATCTGTACTTCTGCCGCAGCAGACCCTTTTGCCTTCAATCTCGACACAAAATTACTGGATTAGGGGATAAACGCCACCTCTCCTACCGCCGTTTTGAGATTCGGTTTAATGATAGGAGTGCAGTTAATCCTAACATAAAGAAATAACAAATCACAAAATTGCCACAAACAATGAAAAAATCCCCGGGTATGTGGTAATACAGTAGTTCTCAAAATCAAAATTAGCATCTGGTAATACAAAGACAACCATACACATAATATCAACCACTACAGTATGTTCTTAGCTTTCAGCTTGAACCACCTGGTGGCTCTGAACCAAGCAATTTTACCTTTAAGACAATAGCAGTTTTTCTTCAAGAGAAAGAAGACGTCTCTCCTCTCTCCAGAAGAAAAAGCAGAAGAATAAACCAAGAACCAAGCAGGGGTACCGGCTATATGCAACAACAAGATCAATATTGAGTTTACCTTTAAACAGACTCTTTCAGGAAACACCTGTTAAAATACATTGTCAAAATGAGAGAAAAAGAATAAACTTAGCAAGTTGTGTAGCATACGATGGACCTGGAATATATTAGTACAATTTACAGCTCGGCGGACGTGTATTACTCTAGTCCTGTGTTTAGACGATGGTTGTTCTCATCTTCTAGTAACTTACTGTATCCTTTAGTTCCAAAAACTCATACATACAGCGCGCCCTCACCACGATGTCCGATTGTCACTGTTCATCTTTTAGCGGATAGCAATCAGAGGATATAAACTACCACTCCCTGACGATGCATAGTAGCTTACCTGTATAAGTGTCGTATGAATAGTGCCACAACGTGTGGTTACACACAGTTGATTGCAACACGAGTGCCTACAGAATGGCACACTGTGACTATAAAGGTCAACTACTTAGTTGATTGTATATGATAACTTAATAAGCCCTTCAAAAGACAAAGATTTTTGCAAAAATTTCTAAAGGCAAGTGCAAAATCTTTAGTGCCAGTGAACTTAGTGACTAAATCAGCGCCGTACCAACCCACAGAACATGCCCAGTGTCCCCAGGGGAAATTTCACTGGTTTCCCTGGGCTAGCTTGGACTTCCATGCAGAGGCAGGCTTAGATGTCTTTGAGAGTATGGAAAACCAGGAGAAGGGGGTAATAACCTTCTCATCTGGGATTTTTTAAGTATAATTAAGGTCTTTATAGGTGCATTATGCGTGGTGTCGGTTATGGCCCCTCTCCTCGTCCCTTCAGTCTCGCTACTTACAATGTATACTTCCCGATTGCCAAGTTAAGGGCATGTTCGACCTGATCGACAGTTAATTGGTGAATGGGTACGTTAAGCTCGATATCATTTTCGTAACCGTCTGGTGGTAAGGTATTAGCTCAAAGGTGAATCACCCTCCCACTGAGGTATGCTCCCCGAGTGGCTGCAGTGACATTACTTTGTTACCCGTGTACTACGCACGTAGTTTCTACTTCAGTTCCCTACCCATGCATAGGGGAAACCACATTTTCTTGAGATTTATGGAACACCGTACACCCACAAAGCAGTTTGTCATGTTGGCACTCAGAGATTCTCAGTTTACGTGTTTATGCTATCCATATTGACAGAATGAGCAGATCGCATGAACAACTCTTCAGTCTACTCAAATGAACCAAAATAAATTGATATAATGCCAACGTAAGAAAGTATACCCCAACTATTATTTTCGATTGTTTGACAGTATTTATTTGTATGGCAGCCTTGGTTCGATTGGGTCCTAGAAGAGGCCATATATTCTGCGGTATCGCTGTTGTGATCGTCATGACTAGACAGTCTGACTTAAATATTGTAAAAAAGTCGAACAAAGATATCCACGAAAAGTTGATTCATATCTCTCAAGCACCATCGTATAGAAACATCGAGTGTTACTGACCGTTAGCTTTAGAATACCGGAAGAAGGTATAGTCAATGGTTACCATAATATCGGGATTCACATCTTGAGCTGCCGAGCAATGACCATTGCTTTGAGTATTTGACTTATGCCGAGGCTTACCCGATGCACCATCATGAATCGACTAAAAGCTCATTTGCCCCGACTTTTTCAAACGGCAGGTCAGTACCGCAGTACGTGCTTCACACGCGTCGAATAGCTATCATGTAACCATGCTTTGGGGCAGTCGTGGAACAGGAAAGCATGCCTCTGGTGCAGGAAAAAAACATCGCTCTTAGTAGAGGGAGTACGCCTCGAAGCAGGTAAGCCCTGATAGCGAAATTTGGTCGGCCCAACGACGGTCCGCTGTCGGCCACTTCGGCGGTCCGCCAGAAAATGTCCAGTGGTTCACCGACGGTCCGCCAATGGCGGCGACACTGATTGGTTGAAAAACCTTAACCCATCATGCAAGTTTTTGTCCAGTCCACGGACCTCCGATGGCCCTTCGTCAGCCTTGTGGCCACCGTCGAACCGCCAGATATTACTGACTGGGACATCGCTGGTAGCACAGGTAGCATGCCTTGGAGCAAGGTAAAACGCCCCCGGAGCATAAAAAAGCATCACTCTGAGCAGGAGGAGCATCACTAGGAGCATATGGAACACGCCACGGAGCAGAGGAGCATCCCTCGAAGTAGAGCGAGCACGTGCATGGGATCAAGGGAGCATCGCCCACACTGAGCAGGAGGACCAACGCTCGTAGAAGAGACAGCACGCCTCGGAACAGGGGAGTATCTCAGTGGAAAAGAGGAGCATTGACTTGGATGAGTCCGCAACGGGGGATGTATCGCTTTGAGCAAGGGTACATCTTTCGAAGCAAAGAGAGCATGCCTCTGGAGCAGTGGACATGCAGTTGATAACCACGAGGACAGGCCATGTAAGAGCCAGCGAAGTCTTATTACGCTCTTTGTTCAATGAGACTTTTGCCTGAGACTTGACTTAGGCAGTCCCCAGAGAAAGCAAGACAATGTAGACATGAGTTTAGACATGATGACTCGAATATATCATACCGTCAACTCATAAACACATTTGATCCCACATAGCCTATATCATCCGCAAGAGTCCCTTCTTTTACCCTACATCTTGATAACATTTACCTTAATTCGTCCCCTCAGTTGTAAATCATTTGCTTAAGCTTTGCCAGTATTGCTCAAATACAGACCTACGGATATTGTCTTCTTAGCATACACATGACGTAGTGGAAAAAACTAAATGGCCATAGCGGACTGCTTACAGCACAATGATGATATGGCGATAGGGCTTTGGTTGACCTAGCTTTCTGCACAGGAGCTGTATCGAAATTCTGTTTGCATGCTCGTCTAGACGGCACGGCGTGCGGTATACTTTCTTGCGTTGGCATTATATCAATTTATTTTGGTACATTTGAGTAGACTGAAGAGCTTTCAAACACTCCACCAGCATACACGTTAAACCAGGGAGCTGGATGTCTTCCAGCTCCCTGGTTAAATAGACATCTTAACCGAGAACGGTAAACGCACTGAAATCTTGGGCTAATGAAAACTGAAAGATGCGTTGCTTTGTTGCTGGTTTGTTATGGCCCCACAAGCTCCCTTGTTTTTCTCTGGTAGTATATACTTAATCGACCGACTTTTACAACTTTTGCTGGTTATGGCTTCTGATGAAAGTCTTCGAGATTAGTTACGTAGTGAAGATGCTTGTATGCTAGGTAAAAGCTTGTACTCATTAAAACCAGTCTAGGATGTCAGGGCATATTCCTTCTGTATTAACATGTCGTGTAAAACCGAGTGTACAGTTTATTAGGCGACGTGTGTATATAGATATAGTATGCCCTACTGTGCGTAATATGTACTGTCTTGAAAGGTCTCTTCGGTTTGATGGGTTCCTAAATCTCACGCAGTTTAGTGGTGTCACATTTCCTTTACTTGTCTGTAATACGGCAAACTTATCAGTCTGTTATCGCGGGGAACTTATGCTGGTGATGATCGGATTCACTGAACATAGACGATATCGAAATGAACTTAATAATCTTGAAGACGAAATAAAACAAAAGGGACCATTCTTTTCTTATCATTTATGATAAACATATCGATATACATAAACAGATTCACAACTCTAGGCGTAATGACCCTCTCCATTTCAATTCAGAAAAATGGACAACTCTTAAATTAAGTTTGATTCTGCAGACATATGACAAACATTTACAAACCTTTAATTACGGAAGGAAACCCCCATATAGCCTATGCGTTTACACTATCAACAACATCAAAAAACATGGCGCAATCACGTTGAAATAGTCACAGTAATTCAAACACAACGTCCGCTTGTTCATTTGCTAACAATGTTACGGTTTTCTTTTTAACTCATGGTGCTAACGATAACAAATCTTTTCAAAGTCAAAAATGTATAAGATGAGGTGAGAGAGTATAATTAGAGGGTTGAGTGAAAGTGTTTTCCTTTTAAATGAATCCTTTTAATGAAAGATTTCAAAAGTTGGGCGCCAGACCCGCCGGATACAGAGTCACTTAAATTTAACCAAAGTCGATCTGGGCTCCAGCCAGGAGCGGAGCCAGGATTTTGAGAAAAAGGCGGCGCACACACCCTCTGCCGAAGGCCAAAGAGTAAGCAAAGCCACGGTGGGGAATTTGGGGGTCCTCCTCCAAGAAAATTTGAATTTTAGATGCGCTTAGATGCAATTTCCCAGCATCTGGGAAGCATATTTTCCATATCTATGAGGCAAAAAAAAAAAAAAGTCGTTGGTCAAAAAATCGTTGGCCATCGGAAAAAGGGGGGGGGGGTGCGCCAGGTGCGCCCCCACCTGGATCCGCGCCTGCCAGCTCCCAATAAAGACAAGTGTATGACAGTGATGTAGTCGAGACCGGAGGGTCCCGAGACCGAGACCGGCCTCTCAACGGGCTTTACACACTGTTTACATAGGGACTCGAGACCGGTCTCGGAGACGAGACCGACAATTTCCTGTCTCGTGACCGGTCTCGCTACAGCACTGGTGTTTGAACACTTATTATTCAGTTGTTGAACATGAAATTCGGGCAGCCCCTAACAGAACCTTTTTAGAAATACATCTGCTGCCGAAAATCGAGCCATTCGTGAACTGCAGGACAATGATCTGTGGTTATTAAACAAGCCGACAAGGGTTCATGCGTAGTGGTCATGGATCGGGGTCGGTATGTCAATGAAGCTTAATACCGTCAGCTGGATCATGGACCCTCGTGTTTACCAGAAACTCACGACTGACCCTACTTCCACCTTTGTACATGAAATTTGAGCAGACCTTGCCCTTCTAAGGAAGAATGGCATAACTACAGATGATATGTACAATTTTGCTCTACCAATTAACACGAAACTGGCTGGGTTTTACCTTCTGCCCAAAATCCATAAAGAGGGGGTTCCTGGTAGACCGGTGATTTCAAGTTGCGCGGCTCTCCAACTGAAGGAACTTGGGAGCTTGTAGATTGGTTTATTCAGCCTAATGTGTCCTCGATTCCATTGTAAGCTATATGAAGGACACTAATAACTTCCTCGTGGAAATTCGTGCACTAAGCCCTTTGGCTCCCAATTCCTTACTGGTGACAGTCGATGTATCAACTCTATACCCAAGCATTCCACACAAAGATGGGATTAGTAATCTGGCATATTATCTTGAGAAGAGTCATTTTCCTCGGGAATATGTTAACGTGATTTGTAAACTTACAGAGTCTGTGCTTTCAAGAAAAGTATTTGAATTCAACAATGAGCTTTACTTACAGACGCTTGGTACTGCTATTGATACGAAATTGGCTCCCTTTTATGCCAATATATTTTTGACCTTCCTAGAACAAGAATTTTTAACCAAATCTCTGATGATGATGTATTCATGATCTGGAATCATGAGGAGGATTAGCTCCACACCTTTTTAGCGTTTATTAACAATCATAATCCCACCATCAATGCACTTACGAATTTTCGCAAAAAGCGGTAAAGTTTTTGGATGTTTCGGTCACGATTGATGATAGGGATGTCTCCGTACTGAACTTTACTCTAATCCCACTGACTCCCACCGAGTTGCCACCCGGGTCACATTGAAAAGAAGCATTGCTTTTAGTCAAGCCATTCGAATTAAACGCATATGTTCCGATGCTGCCACTGCTCAAAAAAGTTACGATGAGCTGAAAGAGCATCTCCATTGTAGGGCCATAGCGGTATAGGTTGGTAAGGAAATCGGTCGCGCTTTGGCGCATGATGAGACCACACGTCCACGATCACCTAAGAAGTTAAGGGTCCCTTTACAGGCGTGGTTCCAGGCATTTTGAAAAGGGGGCTCAAAGAACCCTTAAATATTCTCCTAAATTAACATTATGCTAATTTTCGCATATTTGTTACTGTTAACGTGACGAAAAAGGGGGCTGAGGCCGGGAAAGCCCCCCGTCCCTTGGATCTGCGCCTGCTGTAGTCACTTAGGAACCGCATTAAGGTGCGTTCACACCAAAACCGAAATTTGCTGCGTTTTGCGGGCGGGACGAGAAATTTGTTATCTCAGAACGAATGGGGCAATTTTTGAAATTTTCATTGAAATAAATTTGCCCCTAATAGCCCTGGGAAAAAATTTCCGCGTCCCGCCCGCAAAACGCAGCAGATTTCGGTTTTGGTGTGAACGCTCCTTTACGCATGTATTCAGACTGGTGAAAGAGAGGATGATACTTGTTCAAAATAACAGTAATATCAGGAGGCCCCGGATTTCTCGGGCTTTTAAAGCCCGGTTTAATAATCACAAGAAATCCTTCCACAACGAAACCTACAAGAAAGAAACGGAACTGTCCAAATATATTTGGAGCTTGAAAGAATCCAACACAAGCTTCATTCAATATTCAGTGGAACATCCTCAAGCGTATACCAACACGCATGACCGCCCACGGCTAGTGCAACCTGTGTACGGAAGAGAAATTGGCAATACTCTCAGCAGACAAAGCATCTCTACTAAACAAAAGTTCAGAAATCATGTCAAAGTGTCGCCATAGCAGTCGCCGGTACATACAAGGTCAGCCAACCGTAGGGATCCTCCTTGAATACACTGTATTTAAGTTAAATTCAGTCCCGGATAGTTGCCTGATGATCGCGTAAGAGCGTAAAACTCGGAGAAGCGACAATCCATCTTAATAATATATATATATATATATATATATATATATATATATATATATATATATATATATATATAATATATATATATATATATATATATATATATATATATATATATATATATATATATATATATATATGATGCTGAACAGTTGGTCACTTGAAATTGGCTCAACGAAGTTGGTTTATTACATGATGCCCGACGGTTGTCTAAACATAGCTGGCTCATTGTTATAGTTGAATACATAATGACCAACAGTTGGTTTCATGAAAGTGGTTTGATGTTGGTTAAATGTTGATGAAATGTATGATGCCCTACAATTGGCATATTAACGTTGGTCAAAAGGTGGCAATACATGTAATTTCCAATTATTGGTTGTAAAACTGGTTGTTAAAATGTTGGCCCTGTCTTTAGTTGCCTACACATAATACCAACTGTTCAGCCGGCCAACAGTTGCAAACATTGGCCCAACATAACGCTAACGGTTTGTGCTATCTGGGAATTTTATTCGATGAAAAGGGGGCGTTAAGCTGAAAAATGCTGGGAACCTCTTACCTAGGGTATAGTGTATCCTACAAGTAAACCTATACGAAATAAATTGGATCATTTTTATATTGTATCCTTCCGACATGCAAAACGCCATTTTGAATGAAGGGAAATAGCTGGAACCACCATTCTATTATAAAAGCTGCCAAAGCTCAAATTCTCATCTACAAGGGTTCAGAGGTCGAAAGAAGTGTACAAATCACTGGAGGAATAATTAGTGGTGTGTAACAACAGTATATGCAATTTTGTTTGTTTCGCATGCCGGAAAGCTTATCTGTATGGCTGTTGAAAAGCGCAAAATGTACAGGGGAGGATCTACGGTTTCTTTCAGAGGGCAGCATGAAGACTGGAGGCAGGGGTGAAAATCTCTACTTGAGTTTATGGGACCAAAACGCCGAAACGACCGTACGGCGCCGCAGGAGTGAAAAGTCCCCCACACTGGAGTGTTCCAGAAGCAAGCCGTAGAATCCCTGCTGGGGTACAGGGGAAACTTGGCTCTATGTGTTTTTAAAACTACGGGCATGCATACATATGTACGTACGTACATAAATACATATATGAACCATTTATTGCATTTTAACCACAGTAATATAACATCATAGTACAAGCGGTAAATCCTGGAATTCAATGAGCATGCCTACGTGGAAAAGAAAACAAAGTGAACTAAAACCTTAACAGTAAGTATTCACCAGGGAAGTGGAGCCAAAATACCAGCACACATGATTTAAGTGTAATCAACGTGGCCATGTTTATGGGGACGTTTTACCATAAATTATTAGACCTAATGGATGCACCGATGCTGAGGTATTTAGCAATGGCTTTGCTCCTGCTATTTGGAAAGTCCTAAAGGGGAAACTTGGCTCTAGGTATTTTAAAAATTTTAGGCATGCCTACATACTTACGTAAATACCGTACATGCCTACATACATACATAAATACCGTACCGTTGTAACTGCCTGGTACAACATACATACATACATACATACATACATACATACATACATACATGAATGCATGCATGCATGCATACATACATACATGCATGCAGCATGCATGCATACATACATACACCCATACATACATACATACATACACACATGCACAACTACATACATACATATTGGAGTTTCAACTGATGTGAGGACGCATGTATAAACCATGGATACTTGTGTATGGAATTGCATGATTTCTATATCAATGTGAGGACAGTGTATGACAATCTGAGGACAAAATTATATATTTTCATATCAACATGAGCATATTTCTATACACCCTACCCATATTGGATTTCACATCAATTTGAGCTCATTCACCATATATACTGTGGTGGCCTATGGTGAAGTTTCACAACTGTTAAAGCATTAAAAAAGTGAGGACCGAGATTAAGTCCTCACATTGGCTTTCCTATCCTCACATTGCTAGTATTTCCCCTAAAATTGTCCCCACATGGGTTGGTTCTCAAGTACACGCATACACACAAACACACATACATACATATATAGTAGGTACAGTACTTACAAAGTGCTGCTTCATCGCGATCGTAGGGCTAACAGAGAAATACAACCAAATACACAAACATGAACAATAAAGAAAGAAATATAGTAAGAAATAGAAAATAAGAATCTATAACGAAAAGTATGGGTATCTTAAAATTATGTAAGGATTCCCATTCCCTAGTTCTACTTGGCAAATCTTTCCAAATGCGGGGTGCAGCACGATAAAAAGTCCTACAGGCGGCTGAATGAGGAAATTTCCGTATCTTGTGTTTTGCCAGGAGTGAGGTGTCATAAGCAGAACATAAACTTACTTTAGCCGGGCAATAAGGCATTATACTATAAGCCAAGTAGGAGGGGGCAGTATGCTTGATGCACTTAAAAGCAATCATTAGTAAATTTAAAAGGCATCCTTAAGTGTAACGGGGGCCAATGCAGGAGGCGTAAGCAAGGAGTAGGCTAGCAAGGTCAATGTTAGCGGATGGGCAAACCAGCTTTGCTGTCCAATTCTGGATGCGCTGTAACCTGGGTCAGTCGCATTGCAGCCAAGTAATAATCCGTTACCATAATCAAACCTAGAAAGAAGAGCCCGAATGACATGGTGGCAAGTGTAAATATCAGGGAAACGAAGTGTTCGCAAGAGATTACGGAGCTGGTGTGTGAAGCTGGTGCTGCGAGATCCTACTTGTCCCGACATGGGCATCTGAGAAATGACCCCTAGATTATTAATACTTTGGGACTGATGGATTTGTCCCCAACCCGCAAAGAAACCTGCACCACCCTACGCTTAATTCTGATATTGAGAGGTCGCAACAAAAATCTAGTCTTATCGTGAGTGTGAAAAAATGAGTATGCATCAGCGTTTTGATATAGCATCGATATTTGAAGACAAAATATAAAGCGAAAAGGCTATAGAAGTGGGGTCCTTAGGATCAAAAGCGGTGTTGAGTTTAACATCGTCTGCATACATATGATAGCATACCCCAAAAGATGTCTTAACCTAGTGGTAATTTATAGACAATGAAAGCCGAAGGGAGCCAATGGAACATTGGGGTAATCCAATGCCAGTTAAGAAGGCTTAGAAAACACGTACGCCACCAATGCAAACCCTGCTTGTTCTTTCTCCCAGGTAAGATGTAAACCAATTTACAACGACATCCCTTACTAGTCCCAACTTAGATTCCATCCTACCAACAAGCAAACTGTGGTTCACGGTGTCGAATGCGTTGCCTAGGTAAACCAGAAAGCCCAAAGGCTTTGAGATTCCTTGCTGAAAGGGGGTGATTTGTTGTACTAAGGTTCATCACTCAAATTTATACTACTTGACTATATCATTTTCACGATGCTTTCTTAACTTGACCTCTGCTGACCTCATGTGACCTTTGAAAGCCACCAAAAGTGAATAACAAAACATGAAAAAAAAAAAAGAATATGTCTTAGGAGGGATTCGTACCGGGACCGTCTGAGTAAGAAACCGAACTCTGATCCACTTATCCATCAAAGAACTCGTTCAGTGTTTGGATTTCTGATCATGCTATAGTCACAGCATTCATTCAAGTAGGTAATTTATATTAGTATTATTACTGTAACAGATATGCTTGTGAAAATAAATGTTTTCTATAACTTTTTCTTTGGAATGCTAGAAAACTTCAGCCCTAATTTTTCGTTGGTCACGGAACGCAGGATACCGCGTGTTTGGTCTAGTGGTAAAGCTTCAGCCTCTCACGCGGGAGTCCCGGGTTCGATTCCCAGGTCGAATCATACCATAGACTTTAAAAATGAAACCTTCTGCCGTTGTGCGTGATGCTCCGCATATGCAATGGAGTAAGGGAAAACAAGCCAGTGAGCCACAACTGGAAAAAAGGCCGTGGCCGGCTCGACTTGAACCAGTTGGTTGGAAACTGGGCCGTTAAACCTCATCTAACTAGATAACAATTTAGAGGTACCGCCCACTGTCCATTTAGTTTACGAGGTTTTCGTAGTTGCACCTGTGATGACCTCACATGACCTTCGACCTCCAACAAACTCACAGGGTTCTCTCTCTCTCTCTCCCTCTCTCTCTCTCTCTCTCTCTCTCTCTCTCTTGAAGCGACACATCTATATACCAAGTATGGAAAGGATCCATTCATCCCTGTCTTGAACAATCTTGTTTCGGTTTTTGACCTCCGATGACCTCAAACAACCTTTAACCTCCACTGAAAACAACAGCATTCTTCCTTTTGATCTGATAAAATTATATTCCGAGTATGAAGAATGTGCGTCATTGCTATCTTGATATATTGTGTTTACAAGCAGTTTTTAAGAATTTCGTATTTTCACCTCTTGTGACCTCAGATAACCTTTGAACTTTACCAAAATCAATAGGGTTTATTTTTAACTATAACGCATCCACAGGCAAAGTATGAAAACCATCCATACTTCCTACCTAGAGATATCGTGTTTACAAGGTTTTCGGCTTTTGACCTCTGTTGGCCTCACATGACCTTTGAACTCTACCAAAAACCATAGGAATGTTTCTCTTAATATAATAATTCTATATCCCAAGTATGAAAGTATCCATCATTGCTATCTTGAGGTATCGTGTTTACAAGCCAAGCGTTACAAACACACACGCATACACACACACGCACAGTTGTGCTTTACACAGTTTGAGGACTTCACTGTTTTCTCTATTGTGTTTGCTTCCTTAACCCTAACTTTAGCAATAGACTCTCTATTGTTTAACTTCTGAGGACATAAGAAATCTATTGTATTTCCTTCTAAGGACCTGAAATCCATTGTTTAGGTCCTCAATCTGAATGGAAAGTAAATTTGCGCATACATACAGTAGCCCGGGTAATTGCATAGATTCCTTTTGCCTTCCGTAAGGAATCAAAAAGTACCACAGCAATACGCCTTTGTGCTGGGCAATTGACAAAATAAAATGACTTTCAGTTAGGCTGTTTTCCGTACAATTTCTGACCAGAAGTTCTAAAAAACAACTCCCTGTTCTGACCATGTGATCGTTAATCGTTTTCACGGCCTGCTTCTCAATAAACTTGGAAAGGAAAGCTATGCATTTGCGAAAAAGGTCTATAATATTTCATGCTATTTGGATCCAGTGAAGCCTTTTTAATAATGGGAGAAACAATGGCACACTTAAGGCACTGAGAAAAACAACAGTACTTAAAGATTCATGAATGATATTGGTAACGTTAGGCACGGCAGAATGCAGTCTGCTTAAAGAGCCAAGTAGATACAGCCTCAAGAGTACACGGGTTCCCTGTTAATTGCATGGAGGAAGTCAGCCTCACTTAATAGATTAAATTTGGAAATTGTACACATGGAAGATCAATGAGAGAGGGAAACTGGCATACTTATGTGTAGAGCGTCATTATCAAAAGACTCAGTGGTAGATCACTTTGACTTTATTTTCAAAGAATGTGGCCAAGTCATCGGCCAGTCTTTTTGTAGAATATTGAAAAGGTAGAATTTGTTCGATTTTTATTTAACAGCTTACTAACCTTCTTAAAAATGGTCTTACTGTTCTCATTTCAGGCTGACCCCTGTAGTATTCCTGTTCCGATTTGTCAATCATCCTGCTGTGGTGAGGCCACTCTGCTTGATGTAATTGTGACGATCAGTTTCATGTCGGGCTGTGCGGGTCATTTTCTCTCGAGCCTATGACGTTGTCGAAGAGCCATGTGGATGTCTTTGTTACACCATGAACGCCATTTCCGAAATCTACGAGTAGAAACTTTGACAGGGCATGCGGGCATTAATTGATATATAGCATGTAGGCTAACTACAGACAAATTCGCGTTGAATTGTCAATAAACAGACCACAGAAATCGCAGTTTCCCATATTTTGGTGATACCTTCCGACTCTCGGCCGGTCGATTTCGTCATGGTGTAGCGGGCTTGATGGTGGGAAGAATAGATGACAGTGGCGTTTCCAGGGGGCAGGAGGCACGTTTCCCCAAGATGGGAGTGCCGACCCCTCCGTGTGTCCCTACCACAATGAGATTCTGGCTTTTACAAAAATATGCACAAGCACACCTGTCGCGCATATATCGATAAGTACACAAGGACCCACTGTCACTGTATCAGTCAACAATGCGGTTAAAATTGCACAAAATGTTCTCAAAACTATGATTTTGCTGCGCGCTTTGGCGCATCTATTTTTTAAGTATATGAAAGGCTTTCTTATGGAGAGATGTTATCCACAGCTATTATTTCAACCTTTATTTTTAACAGCTATGGGACTACTGCGGCCGTGAGTCCTCTCCCTTCAATATAGTTTCCACACTGATTTTCTTTTAGTCAGATTTCATGTTCTAAAACTGTAAAGATTGTGATTCACCCTTTTCAACATGTATAGAATCAATATGACGATAATTAAATAGATTTACTCTCTGGTTAATATACATTTATTGTAAACACCGGTGCCTTCAAACTTGTAAGGGGAAAGTTTACTCTCGTGATTCCTCACCAACGGAGCCAAGCAATACACCATGGGATCATAAAGAGGTGATAACTCCGAAAAGAGTGGGAGAACTTCCACGAATTTTCATAGATAATACCACATTTTCTTCTCGCTTCGAGCGAGCACCAAGGGTGGTATCAGCGGGTGCTAACCCCCTTTTTTATTTATTGCTGAAGAATATGCAGGAAATATATCTGTCATAATTATGATTTTAAGGCAGCCCAAACCCATTGAACAACTTTTGAGGTTTTTATTTCTAAATTTTTCTGTCTGGCCCCGGATCCGCTGTTGTATAGCACCTTCGATCCTCTAATGTGAAGTCTTTTTCCTCAGTAGCATGTCTGGATGGTCGTTGTTCCAACATCAATTACTACTGGACAGCATGCGTGGATTTATTTTTGAAGCGCAATGCAAACCGTAACATGATCCCTCGTTCTCACTCACTCACCCCCCCCCCCCCCCCATCATTAAATCGTTACTGATACTAAGGCTAAAAAAATAGATTATGATTTCTTTTTTGTGGCCTGTTAGTGCACATCCAGTGCCATTTTGGAGATAGTCAAAAGCTTCATTTAATGGTCACAATTCATATATACCCAAGCACCTCTCCCCCTTTGGACCCATAATACAAAGTTCTCCATGGACCCCATCAGGGGCTTTACATAGGTCCCTGGGGCCCAACGCTTACAGCGAAGCACTGTGCGTCACTACGACTCCTGTAGAGGAGCTACGTCCGTCATTTTGGTGTGCCCCCGGGAACGCTTGCCCCGTGCTCCCACTTCGAAAAGTTTGACAACGTCACTGATGGATAATCGCAGAGGTTGTAAGGGGTTGTTTCCATAATTCCACTCACACTGTCCTTCTATAATGAGACAATTAGTGTGTACACAGGTGCACGCTAGGGACGCCGATTATACCATTTAAAAGCATTTTCGTCATGTTTCAAGTTACTTCATAAGACGCATGTAACTATCTACAGATAACACTGAATGCGTACTAAAACAGACATGCAGTTTTTCTATATCATTTCATACTCTCATGGTTGATTCAGAGTAACGGCCCTTCGCTTTTCTAATGATGAAGCGGATTTGATGATGGAGAGGATAGATGAGGTTGAGCATGCGGAGTGTTCCAATCATGCCAATCCACGGGAAGTAAGAATAAGACAATTGCGTACACTGTTAAGAATATTTCTGTAAATTTACATAATATTTATGTCATTTTTTCCCAAACATATCATGTTTATAACAGCCAGACTGTAAAATATGAAATAACATAAACAGTATGTTTTTTACAGATTTTATGTAAATCATTTTTTCAAAAATCTACTGTAAATCGAATAACATAATTTTCCTGTTTTAGTTACTTCAATTTTATTAAATTTACAGCCGACTTTTTTATTCAAACTTTTAATTTAATATTAATATATACTGCTTTTGGTCCTTTTTTAGATTATTACGTCATGTAAAGCTGGCAATAATCTAGATCAG
Source organism: Holothuria leucospilota (assembly GCA_029531755.1). Taxonomy (NCBI): domain Eukaryota; kingdom Metazoa; phylum Echinodermata; class Holothuroidea; order Aspidochirotida; family Holothuriidae; genus Holothuria; species Holothuria leucospilota. Next base: position 10,772,158 of record CM055974.1, on the reverse strand, counting down.
GTATTCTCACTTCAACTTACTGTGCCTTTACGGAATCGTTCTCGATCAAACACACTGAAGATGCTATTTTGTCTTATTGTTTGAGACTCCTAATCTTTAGGAACTTTGTAATTGGAAATTAAACATTTCTTGTATATATAATAATTCTTTACAAAATAAATACTACAAAGGATACAAATATATTGGTTGTAAACATTTTCAAACAAGGAAAATAATAAGTTTACTACTTCCTGATAAAAAAAAAACAAAAAGTCATTATGCGAAGCAGCAGCAATCATTTTTTAAGAAAAACGCTTACAAAAAAAGCTCCGCCCATTTAAGTATAATGTGCTTTACGTCATAAAGCTGTAAATTTACAGACTTTTTACAGTAACTTCGTGAAACGTTTTTAATTAGCTCCAATCAAGTGCAAAAGTACCTGTGGTGGTGATTTGACATCCGTACCTTATCGGTGCTTTGGAATTAGCACCTTAGAGTTCCTTTTTCTTTTTCTAAATGTGTGGCAAAACATCAGTTGTGTGATATTTATAACCAAGAACAGATGTTTTCATAATAAGTGTAAATTCATATCATTGGCGTAGCCAGAGGGGGGCCACGGGGGCAATGGCCCCCAATCAAATTCTGATTTTTCTTTTGTTTTAGAATAAAAAAGAGTGGTCCGCTCTCCAGAACTCAGTGACGTGACTGAAGTGATGATATGTTGGGATATACAAGATACCTATAATGTATCCTAGAACCTTCGACTAAACAAGAAATCAGGAAACCAGGGATGGGTCTGGTTTAAATGGTATAGAGTGACCTTACTTGGTAGTAAGCCATAGCTGGTATTTTGTTACTAGACGCGTTTCGACCGTGGAAGATAATAACCAAACAAAAAAATAAATCGGTTGCAAGATAACAACAAGACCCCCCCCCCCCAAAAAAAGTAATTCACTTGATGGAATAATTTTAGAGTGTTACGATTCAATGCTTCTTTTCGGGTGCTGTATGTCGAGTTTGTGCTAGTAGCGGTTAGAAATATCACGGGGTGAATGGATATTTACGTACCACAAAACTGCGTCTATGAATGGTTTACAAAGGATAAAATTGAGGTGAAAGAAGCAAGGATGTAACTGGATGGAAAATTATTTTTTCCAAAATAAAGTAGAGCTAATTCTTTGTAGGTGTGGAAAGTTTCCTGAATTTACAGAAGGATATGTTTCTGTTTTAGGAAGTTTCTCGAGTGCAGATAAACCTTCAGTTGATAGGTTATCTCCCTGGTGAAGTCCCGTGAAAAACATTCTTTTGGGGTTTTTTATATTAGCTTTGATAATACAAATGCCTCATCGGTAGGACCAGAGAGGCGAAAAATACTCATGATGTGAGTTTCTTTAGATAAACAAAGCACACCTCCGATACGACTGATGTTCAGATGAAAACAGAAAATGCCGTTATTGAGTGTATTTGTATTCGGAAGAAATTTGGTAAAGTTGCTGTGACACTTTAAATGAAATTGTTACAAACGCATATAGTGCGACCAGTGTTCCTATGGGTTGGGAGCGTCGTGCGCGTAAGCACTTGCAATTCTGTGTTGTAAAAAGGTAAAAACTGTAGCAATAGCGCAATCGCTATAGCTTAGTACTACGGATACTCAACCAACTACATAAAACCAGACCCTACACTGGTTTCCTGAAATTTAACTCCTATACACCATGAGATGTAGATTGACTATTTCTATATCACATTATTTTATCCCGATGTATCACTACTTTGGTCACGTCACTGAGTTCTGGAGAGCCGACCATTCCCTCTAATTATGCCAGTGCTCAACTCATGGCTTCATTAACATTCTGAAGCCATGTTCAGTTATAACGCTAACGACTTTTGTTAATTTGTTTGACATTTTCTTATGACTGAGTTACACCAACACAAAATCTGCATATGCTAGTGCCTACCCCTCAAGAAAGGTCTGACTGCACAACTACACCAATGTACTGACAACGTTGCATTTGCTTAGCATAATTTTCTTATGACAGTTCAGGGCCGGATCCAGGGTGCGTGAGCCTCCCTATTCTTTGCAGAGCATTTTTTTGTAATGGAACAAAAACTGACTTCAAATAATGCTAAATGTTGCACCAGATTGCATCTGAGGGTACTTAAATATTCAGAAATTTCGGCAATCAGGTCTTGCGGTTGGCCACCCCCTGTCAAAAATCTTGGCTACGCCAATGGTTCACATAACTTTCAAGTAGGGACATGAACTTGCCGAAAATTCTGTTAAAAACTGAAACTTTTCAGAACGATCTGTTTTAAAGATTGAAGATTTTCGAGTTTTTCTTTGTTTGCTTTTGTCTTTTTAAAAAAAACGAACATTTATTTAGTTAAAAAACAAATGAATGTTTGTTAAATGACAATATATTTATGTTTAATCAGAAAAATACAAAAATACTGTAAAAATGTTTGTAAATTTATAGATATTTTTAACATTGCAGTAAAATTTGGTTAAAAAAACAGAAAAAAGGATTTCTCAAATAAACAGAAAATACATGTTAAACAACATTTTTTTTATTGTCGCAATGCAAATTGTCTATAAAGATACAGAAATTTTTTCTAAAAGGAAAATACAGAAAATTTAAGTTAAAAAAGTCTGTAAATTAAGTGATACTTTTAACGGTGTATATACGACGGATTCCCGTAACATAACATTTTTGGAGACATTTTAGAACTGTTTTACTTCATTTTATATTGCAGAAAATGATCCATTACATTCATTTCTCCCTCAAATTCGATTATTTTGATAATAACTGGTATAAATGGGGGGGGGGGGACAAAATGATGAGTTTGCCCCCTCTTCTTGGCTGGGGAGCTTGGTCCCCTGGTCCTGCGATTTGCGCCACTGACAAGAGGAAACTTCACTTCGACAGTACAAAAGAGTAGATGGTAACTTAATGCGATACTGCACACGTAGACAGTCTCTTTCTGTCCTGAGTTTGTAAGGAAAATGCTTTTAACTGACATTAATACTTTTGATACGAAAAGTATCTTTGTGCTATAAATTAGGGTTAAGAGATCCCACTGCATTTTAGTATCGCTTAGGAAGATTAGGATCTTCTACCTAGACTTCTGTCTAGACATGTTTCTGCCCTCAGTTTTAAAGTAACAAGCTTCATTGGAAGAAGGAGTTTTCAGTTGGTCCGGGTCTTGAACAAGTGCAATTATTTCTTTTAAGAGAGCCCCGATTAGTGCACCGAGGTAATAATTTTCATAAACCTCATCAGTTTCCTCGAGTCCACGGTGACGTCTTTTCGGAATTTAGATTTTAGCACAGGAGATATTTTTTAGATTTCGCCCCCTTTCATAAGTTTAGAACGGTGGTTTGGGAAAAACTTGACACATATTAGATGCATCCAATATAAGTACCAATGTTTTAGCAAGGTTTCTATAAGATCTTTGGATAAAATGTGTGACGGGATGATTTCAAAAAGAAATTAGTTGCACGCAAGTATACGGGCCGAGTATTTGATTCTGTCATTTCGAGCATAAAAAGTTAAAGGAACAGTCAAATATCCTGTTGCCCAACTGACCGAAGCACACAAAGAGCAAACCGTTCAGTCTTTAAATTAACGTACACCACACATTGCAACTGAAGAGCTGAATATCGGATGATCATGATCCGAACTTGTGACGTATTTTGTCCCAGATCATCATTTTAGACTATGAAAGGGAGCCTAATTATCTAAAAGAGAAACTAGTAAAATCTTAATTCAGAACAGACAATGAACTTGAAAAACTCATACGTTTATGAAAAATTACGACAAACCCAGGGGGATGCAAGGACAGGCGGAACCCTACCAAAATTTTCCAACCCCCTTTCAAAAATCAAAATTACTATTGCTCCCATGCATTTTAGTATATTTCTCCACCTTTAAAATGTTTTGCCCCTTGCTATCTCGTCCCCTTCCAGCACGGGCCTGATTTACAATGTTCTAATCGAGGCGTTCTAAAATATTAAAGTCCTTCTACTGATAAAACTCGCTAGCGGCACTTAAAAACTGATACTAGAAACATGTCTAAATAAAGGCTACAAAAACTACAGCTATACAATACTTAAAGTGAATGGAGCATAGGGGGAGGATGGGGGCTGGGAGCTAAAGACCCCACTCGAAAATGTGGAGAGCTTAAGCTTGCAGGCTTTCTGCCCCACTATGAAAGTAAGAAAACCCCTTATTTGTACTCTTTGTGAAATATATCAATCTTTTTCAAAAAAAAAAAAAAATCAAATAGTTACAATAAATGTACTTCAGAAACCACAAACTGCAGCATCAATTGCATCTAAGAACCCCCAAGTGTTCAAACATTTTCCCAGAAGGAGAGGGGGCTACTTTCTTTAGACTCCTTCCCTGGGATTGCTTTTTAAACCATAAGCCCTCAAATGAGAACAGATCCCTACACCCAAGAGCGTCAACAGCTTCTGAAAAGAGCGGGGGAGCATGACCTTGACGAGAAGTACTTAAAAAGGGAATCGCAAAGCCGCAGAAGCGAAGGATTTGGGGCCCTGGAAAATTTTGGAGGCAAAATGATCTGTTGCGGAATCTGGGGCATTTTACCACAATTTTAATCCATTTAACGGTTGCATCCACCATTTTTCGAGTTTGATTTAATTTGAGCAGCTAAATTGCAAGTTATTGAACCAAACATGTCCCTACTATTTTCGTAAGGGTTCGGGAAAAGAGTGGGGGCATTTCCCCCAGCTGTTGAAGCCTATTCCTACGCCTAGGAATTGTGTTTTTACCTCAATTCACAGCATAAAGGTACTACTACTCTATTCAAAAGACCTACTGTCCGTTAAAACACTTTTCCCTCAAAAGTTTAGACTGTTGGACCACTTATCGGTATTCCATATCGGTATTGGCCAGTATTATCCATTTTGTCTTGTATCGGTATCATTACAATTTATTTAAAATGCCAGTGTCTTAGCTTACCGATATTTTTCGTCCCATACTTTATAGCCTAAAATATTATGCTATATCAGTATGTTTGGTTGTAACTATTAAGTCCCATTGTTTTACCTTAGTTTTGTGCCCAACACCACCCGTTTCATATAAAATACTCTCATCCACAAATATAGCATTCGGATCGATTTTGAGAATTTGAAATATCCGTACCGGTAATATCGGCTACTAGTAATATCGACGCAACTAATTTAGTCAGAAAGAGTCTGTGTACGTAGTATCAGATAATCAAGTGCGGATCCGAGATTTTGAGAAAGGGGGCGCACACACCGTCGGCCGAAGGCCACAAGCGAGCGCCGAAGGCGCGAAGCCACGGCGGGGGGTTTGGGGGTTCTCCCCTAAGAAAATGTAAATTCTAGATGCGCTTAGATGCGATTTCCCAGCATCTGGGAAGCATATTTTCCATATCCATTTGCCCATTTTTTTCGGCGAAAAAAATTTTTGGTCAAAAAATCGTTGGTCATCGGAAAAAGGGGGGCGTGAGCCGGGTGCGCCCCCACCTGGATCCGTGCCTGATTATGCTACCGCCAACTGTATGTAACTGACGGATCCCAGGAAGGTAACATTTAGAAAAGGTAAAATTTTTGAAATATCACCAAAAATATTCCTCCCAAGAATAAAGTACAATTCTACCCTCCCCTTCCTTGGATCCACCACTGCGTAAACTCACAAAAGTGAAATTTCGGCATGATGGCTTATAGCGTAAAGTCACCCAGTTGATAAAATTAGTGATAACATTGTCTGACATTTTTAATAAGCTTTTGAAAAGTAAGACAAATAAACAACCAATTCAAAACTTTGTATCATTATATTTGTGCTATACATAGGCGGACATCCCAGGGGTGAAGTAAATATCCCCCACTTTTTTAAAAAGGGGGATGGCCTGCATAAATACCCCTGATTTCAAAAATATGTCAAAGTAATATGCTCTGCATTGAAAATTTCAATTTGATAACTTTTGAATAGTGCGAAATAAAGTAAACCATACTTAAACTTAAACGACTTAAAAATGCTATATTTCCACTTTCTTCGGGAGCATCCACGGTGCATTGTTGTCTTATTATTACCACCGATTTATACGTATTACATAGATGATCTATATGTCATACATATAGAGTACTGAATATTACATGTCAGCTTGAGCGAGAGTATTTTTCCAAAGCCCCATTGACTCCTACCACCACCAGTCTTCTTCAACTACAAGCTAGACTCTCTGCCGGTAAGCAGTTTTTTCTGTCCATTGTCCGACCGGACCGAAAAACTAGTTTTTTTTTGGTCCTAGGACAAATATTTTTGGTCCTAGGACAAATACAGCTAGCTTTTTCTGTCTGGGTAGGACAAATACAACTAGCTGTTTCGGTCCAGGTCTGGTCTTTTTGGTCCGACATACAAATCGATCTTATCGGACCGAAAAAAACTAGTTTTTTTGGTCCGGTGTCTTTCCAGCAAGGCAGACAAGATGTTGACGAATAGTAGGTAAATTTTGGTTTGATGCAGGTTTTTTTTTGGCTATATTTGATAAAACTTTGATATAATGTAGAGTAGACATCAGGCAATCAGAAAAGTATGTGCTCCATTTCTTCATGAACAAGGGGGGGGGGGAGTAGCCAGTCACTTCAAACTGGCGGTCATTTTGATCATTTTGGCAGCTCTAGCAGTTAAGAAGGCTCTTTCACTCCATCATTTTGGGTCTTAAACTTTTTTGGAAGTAAAAGTGGTGAAATTAACACAGTCTCCCACAATATGCCGGAAGTTCTGCTCAGTATATTGTTTCGTTTTTTTTTTTTTCTTTAGTGACTTGTCAAATGTGGCCCTTTTCGCCGAATACGGCAAGTGTGGCAATTTTAGTACTTGGGGCCAATTTTGAGTACCAGAATCTCTTAAAGTATGTAACCACATGACCTTACCTTTCGTAAATGAGTAGCCCGATAAGGAGGTATTACATGGGAATAATTTTACACGGAATTTAGTGGTACAGAAAATTCGCAAGGTACGTGTTTTTCGTCAAATAAGTCTTGAAAATTTGGCATCTGGGATCATTGTTTATGCCCAATTTTCCCTTCAATTGAATAACAAGAGACACTGATCTCTCTGGTATTAAAAGAAAAGTAGATTGGTAAACCCACATGAATTTCGAAAATTTTAAAATTAGGCACATCTTCCATTTATGAAGCCCCCGAAACCTAAATATTTCAATTTTCATTAGGGGAACATACTTTTTCTGATTGCTCTGATGCCTACTCTACATTATATCAAAGTTTTATCAAAAAAAAAAAATGCAAAATCTAAGAAAGGCTACATTTCTGCCTGGACTAGAAGGCGAAATAGATATGGAGGGGGTGGGGAGGGCGAAAGGCCGGGATGAGCGAGACGAATGCCTTAAACAATAACAATATACTGTAGTGATTGTGAATTTTCTAGGATGAAATGTTTAGGATTCGCTGCGTCATGGCTACAGGCAGTATTTACAGAAGCCTGAACACGAGAAACAATACGCAACCCTTCCGCTGTGCCCTGGTTACGTATGAACATTACTTACTGTATGTTATCCGTGTTGGAATGATCTACGCAACTTCAGTTTTAACAAAAGGTATTATTTGTCGGTAGAGGGGTATGGAGGTGAGTTTTCTGAAAATTTTTTTCAAAACTTCTTAGAGAAATAGGCCTACCTTTTGTACTGTTGTCCCTACTCTATACAGGTGGGGGCAGCAACTCGAATCCGACACACCATTAGGTCTAAGCTCACTATCCCCTACGACTCTGAGATAATCCGTTAATTATGCTTTCAGAATACAGGAAAGGTACGAAAGCATGAAACGCACTTGCAAAAATCGGAAAACAAGACAACTGAACACAATTCTCTCTATTCGGAACCTGGCCTGGCAATGTTCAGTGTAGGCTGAGATCCCCTTAAGACGGTTAACTAAAATATGAAGTGGATGAAATAACGACGGCCCCGCCAACAAGAAAGCAAATCTCTTATAATATAATGAGTGTGACAACGCACGTGGACCTACACCGAAGAAAGACTAGAAAAAGAAGACATTTAAAATCGTCTTAACGTCGTCAATTTATTTTCCACAGCGATCATGTTCAATTCGACATGTTTGAGATGCATAAAACCCTATACCGTCAAGCATTTCTGCAGGAACACACTATACTCTACAGACACTAAAATCAAATGTGAATGTCAGTGACAATGCAATATACCTTCATAACAATGTTCCCAAGAGGTTTTATTGTACTTTCATATTTTATATTTACTACTATTGATCCAGTCCGGCCAACACATGAAGCCATGTTTTATACCGTAGTGTGGGGTCCGTTAGTTTCTGCCAACAATGCTTTCCGCCCCTGACATTTGAAGCGGTGTTCACGATTGTGAGAACCGTGGAGTAGAAATCGATCCACTGTCTGAACAAGAAGACTTTTTCAATATTTACAAAATCATGGATCATAGCTTGGTAAAGCAGACAGTACTAGGTTAAAATAAATGCCATAGGCGATTAACAGGCAAGTAACCCGGAGAAGTGGTAACGCTATGGACGAACTCACACAGAGGAATGCGAAGTCTTAGTCCAAGTCCCGATCCTGAGCAGCCTTGGTACTCAAAAACGGTTTAGATGATCAAACTTTTCTGCCATTTTTGCACTATTTTCAAGACGCAAGCAGACGCCAGCAGGTGGGTTACGGGAGGGTTCAGGAGAGGAGCACCCCTCCCCAGTCTTTTGAAAGTGTAAGGGATTATCCGGCCAAACTTGCCAACTCTCACGGTTTTACTGTGAGTCTCATAGTTTTGGGCATCGTCTAACGGTGAAAATACCACATGACACGGCAAAAATCATTTTGATACAACGCCAGATATATGCTTCCTTGTTTAGACCATGGAGTTGTTTTGACAAATAGAAACTCCCTGTTTAGACCAAGATCAGTGCTTTTCATCGCTGGATACGTTGTTATTGAATCGCATATGTATCGTTGTCATAAAAGTGACTTAGCAAAGATGCTCCACGGGATATTCTATATGTCGAACTAAACCTTCCACAGTTTTCAAACAGTCTGCTTTGTACATGCAATCTTGCCTTTATCAAGAGGGTGAAAAAAATCTAAAATCTTTCTAGTTTAGATAACACTCTTTCATAATAACGTATATGAGACTTGTTTAAGATATCCATGTTTGAGATGTGATTTCCAGGTTTTCTTGCGAGTCTAAGGTTTCCATTTTCTAGGTTGGCAAGTCTGTGTCCCCCACCCTTTTTTCATAGCCCTGATGTAAAAAATTAGAAAATGGTTCATACCATAGCCAACAATATAAATATCGGAAACGGTACAGCCATTAGATTAAAATCGTGGGAAAGTGCCACAGATCACACCAGAGATCATCTTGCCCGATAGGCCCATAATTTTTGCCAGGGTTCCTTTCCAGGGTTTAGCGATTCACGCTTGAAATATTTGTGATCAAGGCATGCCCTTGGCCGACTCTCCCTTACACTTTTGAGAAGCTGCTGAAGCTCATGTATTTAACCAAACTAAAAGAATCGCAACAGGTCATGGGCTTGCACTAAATTCATTCTCAATTAGCACTGTAAGTGATTTAGGGGGTTCTGCTCCCCTTCAAATCTCAATTAGGACAGCGCCATTTCGTACAGGTTCATCAGCAAAAAATGAGAAAACAGGTGGCTTCCGAGATCCGTTAATACCACTCTTAGTGCAGACTCGCAGCGAGCAGAAAATGATGGGACACAGTATTAAAGAATTTTCGTACAGTTCATGGGCGTGGATCCATCTCCAAAGGTGGGGAGACTTTCCCACACTTGTGAGCCGCCGTCCTGGGGGAGGGGGTGTCCCCCTCCCGTTTGAAAATTTTTTCAACCACCAGGTATCCTTAGACGCAATCTGATGCAATATTTTGCATCTTTTGACGCCATATTTTTCCTCGGTAAATCTTAGTTTCCAGGTAAGTAACCCAACATTTATTTACTTTCGGGCGACTACTGTTTTTTCTTTTTTTCAAAGGAAATTGGAAGATGTCTATGTAGCAAATGGTGCCATATTTGGGCGCAATTTAGCTTTTAAAATGTAGTATCAATTCGTAATCTATGCTATATTATTTACACCCTTCAGGTAAAAAGTTTTGACCCTGTCATCGTCATGTCTCAATCCTATCAAAATGTGCCTGAAAATATTGATTGGTCAGATCATTTAGCTCCAAGCCGCACGGGGTGCACAGAAATGTCACAACCCATTCCCTTCCGACCTGCTACTCATACTACGATCAAATCGCTCTATTTTTGTACCCTCACAGTTTTAGTTTTCATCATTTTGCAAAAGTGGGGGGGGGACGTTTTAGAAAAACCCCCTCCCTTCGAGGGGAACGCGTCCCCCCTCATGATCCACGCACATGGTACAAGTATACTTATACCCTTCATTTAGGTATCGCCCCTTTGAGGTCCAAGGTGTTTTACGTGGTCTCACCTCGGTGAGGATCTGCAGGAACGCAACGTTTCCCGACCAAGTTTTAAGACACCAGGCCAGCTGTTTAAAATTGACGTTCATTATGAAATGAAGCTATTGAAGTATCCCCAATGTTGTTGAAGAGGGCGTTAAAAGGGTAACAACAGTTGATCAAACGTAGAATTGGACTAATGGAATGTACTTGGGAAAGGTAATGAATGGGGAATACACAGTTTTAGTGGTCTCATAGCTCTTAAAAGTAAATGTTGAAAGAATGTTCTGGAATATTTTTCCCATTGATTATGTATGTGCTTTGCAAAAGTAGATGCCCAGAGATCGCGCTACGACTATATTATATTTTTAACAACATTTTATGAAATTTGGTCCCACTGATTTACTGATAAAGTGACATTAAACCCTCGTGACCCAGTGGCGTAGCTAGAGGGGGGCAGGGGCGGTGTCCCCCACAAAGCCTTCGAAGGCCTCTGTCGGAAATTTCTAGTCTCTGTCGGAAATAAATAAAAACAATTCATTTGAAACACAACACTTCTTACGTTTTTAAGCAGAATTACACATCGAAATGGTTACTGACAAGGCCTGGAAGTGTCATTTAAGGCAATGTCGGAGACACGCCGGATGATGGTGGCGCTACGCTTAGATAGTACATCATTACTTCGAGATAATGATCTGTTGGAAATTTTTTGCTTCCCCCCCCCCACAAAAAATGTCTAGCTACCCCACTGTTGTGACCAAATCGATCGTTCAACAATTCTAAGAAGTTTCATTCATAGGAAAAAAGGAAATTAATTTTCGGGGGGGGGGGGGTGACACAAACCTACTTACTACGGAGCGCCTCTTAGCAAGTTTCCCAAACATTTTCCCAGGGTTGTCCCTGGACCCCCAGCCATGGACGCGTTTTATGTGGAGTTCACTTACCGGACGAAAGAACCCCTCTTGAAAGATACATACACCGTGCATATACGCAGGTTAGTCAAAAATGAACTTGTAAAGTAACTTGAATTTGTTAAATTCAAAGCTAAATTTGCTTCTAAAGCATGAAATCTAAAAAGAAACAATGTTTAAAAGCAGCTTACAAGGTCTAAAATTTGTTATTTTCCCCATCTGGGAGGCATTTCGACCGTGCGTTTTCTTGCAAGGCCTACGGTACGGCTACGAGTCAATTGTTGGTGACTCCCACCGTACTAAGAGGGAGCAGCCCTCACCGGCTACCAGCCTTGGGGGGGGGGGGAGGGGCTCTGCTACAGTCCAAAAATTCAGTGATTAAATAAAATTTCAAATCATGTAACACCAATTTGAATCAAGGAAACCGTAGTACAAGAAAATTTTCTCAAAGAGGAGAGATGTCATTCCTCCTCTTAAACAACATCCCCTTCAATTGCACAGTACCAAAAGAGATAAAAGTCGTCAGATAATAAGGATTTATAAACAAATAATCAGTTCACCGCTTTCCGAAGCTTAACCATTTTGCATCCAAGCCACCTCACAAAGCCAAAAAGTCCTCAAAGAGTAGAGGTGTCTCCCCCATCTCTTAGATAGCACCAGCCAAACGCAAACATAGCAAGAATATCACCCAATGACGACAATTTGTAAACAAAATAGTCAATTCAAGCTTTTCCAACGATAGCACTATTTTGCATCTAAGCCGGTCTTACACGTACCCCCTCCCCTCAACACCCTCCCCCAGAATGGCATACATTAACAGGTGAAAAAGGAAGGGCCCTACCGCGTGTCAACTATCTATAGGCATGCCACTTGGTGCTCCCCTTAGAAAATGTCATGAACTGCCCTACATAGAGATTTCGCCCAGGCTACGGCCCTGCTCTCTATCTGATTTCTACCCCTGATGGTAGCGGAACTGTTACAATAGAAAAGAATCCCCTCTACTAGAGATATCCTCCAAGTACCTCTTCACACTTGCGATTTATTTGGTGTATGAAAATGGCCTTTCAAAGCTGAAAATGTGAATCCCGTTATTTTCCGATAACGGGAGTCACAACTGGCTCGACGGACACATAGTGTACACATTTCTGCTGTCTATCATTGAAAGAGTACTACTTTTTCAAAAGTTCCCTCGACTCTCTGGCGAAGAGCCAAGGGGCGAAACTAAAACAATACTCCGGAAGGAGTTCTAGTTATGTCCCCAAGGGACAACTGCAACTCACCTAAACCATGGAGCTAATAACCTTTGGAAGTATTACCCCCGGCCTTGCTGAAACACAGGTATATGAAATTTTAATATTTTGCAGTGTTCGGTATCATTGGCTATTTTGTTCGCTAACTTCAATTTGATTCTGCGGACAGGTGTACTAAGGAACAGAGTAAATTAACAATACCACCCTGTTACCTACTTCCGTACGCTTAGACGTACAGGTATTCTAAGAAACACAGTAAAGTACCATTACCACGCTGTTTCCTAATTCCGTACGCGTAGTACTTTATGTGCGTGGCAGTTTCCGTACGCGTGAGGGACAGGTTTCGCTGACATCGGACCGAAAAAACTAGTTTTTTTGGTCCGGAGTCTTTCCATCAAGGCAGAAAAGATATTGACGAATAGTCAGGTAAATTTTGCTTTGGTGCATTTTTTTTTGCTATATTTGATAAAACTTTGATATAATATAGAGTAGACACTAGACAATCAGAAAAGTATGTGCTCCATTTTTCATGAGCAAGGGGAGGGGGTAGCCAGCCACTTCAAATTGGTGGCCATTTTGATCATTTTGGCTGCTCTAGCAGTAAAGAAAGGCTCTTTTATTCCATCATTTGGGGCCTTAAACTTTTTTAAAGTAAAGGTGGTAAAATTAACACAGTCTCCCACAATGTGCTAGAAGTTCTCCTCAATATATTGGCTTTTTTTTTACTTGTTAAATGTGACCCTTTTCGCCGAATACGGCAAGTTTGGCAACTTTAGCATTTGGGGTTAAGTTTGATTACCAGAATCTCTTTAAGTATGTAACCACATGACCTTACCTTTCGTATATGAGTAGCCCGATAAGTAGGTATTACATGGGAATAATTTTACACGAAATGAATGGTACTGAAAATTCGCAAGTTACGTGTTTTTCGTCAATAAGTCTAGAAAATTTGGCATCTGGGATCATTGTTCATGTCAAATATTTCCTTCAATTGAATAACAAGAGATACTGATCTCTCTGGTATTAACAGAAAAGTAGATTGGTAGCACCCACATACATTTCGAAAATTTTAAAATTAGGCACATCTCCCATTGATGGAGCCCCTGCAACCTAAATAGGCCTACTTAAATTTCCATTAGAGCACATACTTTTCTGATTGCCTTTGATGTCTACTCTACATTATATCAAAGTTTTATAAAAAAAAAAAAAAATGCACACTCCAAAAATGCTACATTTCTGCCTGGACTAGAAGGCGAAATAGATTTGGAGCGGGACGGGAGGGCGAAAGGATAATAAGGACAGTGGCGTAGCTAGAGGGAGCAGGGGGAAATTGCCCCCCTGGCTCGGGAAAATGAAAAATTCGGAAATTTACGATAAATTATGCAGTCCCTGACGGTGACCATAGTCGCCCCGACAGTTTACCTGTTTTTTGCTCTCAAGAAGACAATTTCTCTTATATGAAACCCAAATTTTCTGCGCGCTACTCGCGCTGTAGAGTAACTCATTCTCTCCATTAGTCCCATTCCACATCACAAGATAGCATAGGTCCTTTCCAACTTACCGAGTAACATGAAGACAGAGTACACTGTTTATGTAGAAGTAAATTTCATTCCATATCGCAAAGCCCTGTTGCTATTCTCTGCGTACGGTCAGTTGGTGAGTGACTCACGGAACAAAGTTTGGCTATTTCATCGGGTAGTCCAGGTATGTGGGTTATCCCCGATACGGTCTACAACCTCTACAGTTTTTCTTTTTTATCTTTTTGTTCTTTATGATTACATATGGTTTTGTGTAACTAAGTCTACCAAAAATTCTCGGGCATTTTGCAGTTTCACGATTCATATTCAAAAGAACACTATATCAGTGCACAACTCGGCTCTTGAAGTATTAAGTGACATTATGCAAAATATGCCATATGTGTTACACGTAATCCGTATGTTTGAAACATACATTGCAGAATGCGGAACGTCCCTAATACAGTAATGCTCACACTTTAAAAAAAATCGGAAAATTTACGTGCTTGCCCCCCCCCCCCGGAAAAAAGTCTAGCTACGCTACTGAATAAGGATGGGCGAGACAAATGCCTTAAACAATAACAATAATACTGTAGTAATTGTAAATTTTCTTGGATGAAATGTTTAGGATTCGCTGCGTCATGGCTACAGGCAGTTTTTCAGCAGCCTGATCACAAGAAACAATACGCAACCCTTCCGCTGCGCCCTGTTTTCGTATGAACATCACCTACTGTAGGTTATCCGTGTTGAAATGATATGCGCAACTTTAGTTTTAGAAAAAGGTATCATTTGTCGGGAGAAGGGTATGGGGTGAATTTTGTGAAGATTTTTTTTCTTCAAAACTTGTTAGAGAAATAGGCCTACCTTTTGTCCTATTGTCCCAACTCAATAGAGGTGGGGGCAGCAACTCGAATCCGACACGCCATTAGACCTAAGCTCACTATCCCCTACCACCCTGCAATAATCCGTTAATTAAGCCTGCAGAATGCAGGAAAGGTAACGTACGAGTGCACGAACCGCACTTGCAAAAATCGGAAAACAAGACAACTAAACACAATTCTCGCTCATTCGGCATCTTACCTGGCAATGTTCAGTGTGGGCTGAGATCTCCTTAAGACGGTTACTAAAATATATATATGAACTGGTAGCTTGTAGACTCGTACGTTTATCCTCTTAATATTCTGTACGTAAATTTTTTGAAAATCGTAATAAATAATCTGATCGAAATCGAGTTGGCTATTTGGACTGTTTCGAGTGTTGTCTTCTTACAAATATAAACTACTAAATTAGACGCCATGGAACGAAGAAAGACACGGCAAGCGATATGATTGAATCAAACTCCGATCCAACGACAACCATTATATTGCCGTATTTGTGGTTCATGAACATAGTGCACATCAACTGCTATTTGGAGACAATTAAATGAGTAATTCTAATTTCAACAAGTTTTGTAACATCCAGAACTTTTGAAAATGGATACACCAGTCCCGAATGAACATAAAAGTTTTCTCATTAACCCAACTAGTCGTTAATTCCCCCCGCATTGAACACCTAAGTAGTATATAGTACATTTATGTATATTTTACCTATGCCCTTGGAGGAAAATGACCATGCAGTTTTGGAGAGTATCCTGCAGATACTGTATTCCCCACCTTTTGCCATGTTGGTGAATCCTTTTAAATTATAGTGTTTTCTCCCTCCGACAGAGGGTATGAAAGGTGTAGGGGGTCAGGGAGGGGTTACCATAGGGATACCAGTGGTGATGTCAAACTGAACACTTTTTGACTTGATGATTCATATAGCAATTAGATGGAATAAGCTTAATATTTAAATAAGGAGTAGCCCCTGGATTTGCCAGATGGGAGGGAGCAACCCAATGGGGACAGCAACCCAAATCCGGACACTAGAGATGGGTTGCCAGAAGGATGCCGAAAGTGCAATAAATGTTTGGTACAGTGCGCTTCGCAGGCAAAAACGTTTGGGATTTTATATGGAAAGAAATCTTGGGTTGTTACAGTATAGAAGAAAATATGAAAATTGTGAGTTTCAGTGTGGAAAAATTTAAAAAATGGAGATTTCACTATAATTTGGATTAAAGTGAAGAATCGACCCTCCATGACAGCAAAATCAGGTAAACCGTCAGGATTACATACTTAGCCGTAACCGTAGGCTCCACGAAGAGTGTGGAAATGTGCCCAATGGGAGAGAGGGTGGCTCAGTCGGGGGATTTAAGGTAAAGAAGAAAAGAGAAAGAATGGAGACAGAGGAAGCACCCAATGTTGGGTTTAGCCCAACGAGTATTATTATTTGGTACTGTGGTTAAAGGAAAGTGTCTCGTTATCACTAGTACATCTTTAGTTAGAATTGATGGCTGGCCAAGTACACGTACTATAAATTCTTTTCCGAAGTTTCTCGTGAGTCTCGGTAGCCGGTGTAGGCGATTAGGTAATAAGCTTTCCAGAATAAATGAAGAAACAACACGACATAATGTGAACAATTTTTCCAACAGAGGCGAGCCTCCATACAACCATCAATGGGGGATGGATGCCCACGACCCCAACACCTGACGGACTCAAACCAACTCATGGGTCCTTTTCAAGTTTCACCAGGTGAGGTGGGGAAACAGTACTCACCAAGGAAGGGGAATCGAAGACAGTAAGTTGAGGAACACTGTAATATGGTAGCTACCACTACTTACTACGGAGCGCCTCAAAGCACTCTTTTACTCCCTTTGCGGGCCCGTAGCCAGACAAAGCACGGAAGGGGGCTGAATGGCTGGGGGTGGGCGAGATGTGTAATAATTTGTTAAGCTTAAGGCAACTTGAAATTTTCTAGGGGAGATTTCTATGGAGGCTGCTTGCACAAAATCTAAAGGAAAAAATAAACCCGATGAAGAGAGCACATAGAACCAAACTTCGGCGTTCTTATTATCTATTATTGCGGAAGCCTCAAATGGTTCATCCTCTGAACTTCGTCAGGAGACCTGACAAACGCCTTCGACCCCATACGTGCAAACTTGCGCTTGTAAGCCCTTATGGTGCACTTGTGACACCTTCACCCCCATGGGCGGCGATCACGGGGGGACAGGGGAACATGTCTCCCTCAATACTTTTAGTGGGGGACATAATATCAAATGTCCCCCCAATATTTATAGGTATACAGAACAAATAAATGTTGTCACACACATTTTCGATATGAATAATTGCGATATTAGCCTACAGTATTAATTGCAGATAGGGAGAACTTTAGGTCAGAAATATGTGATCTGTGTCCTCTAGAATGCACCAAATTGCTTGTCTTCCAGGGGCTTCGCCCCTGGACCCCAACAGGGGATATATGATCACGCCCGTAGCACAGAGAGTGTTCTGATTATATGTGATATTACGGCTTGGTATGCACCAGGATATGACCTTAGGCAATTTACTATAGGTTTGTTTCTGCACAAGGAGGAGTTCAAGACAGATCGGGATTAGCTAGGAGTAACTTAGTTGGGAGAACTGGAGCTTTCTGGGACGAGAAGGGGCAGATTCTTCCATAAAAACTCATTTTTTTTAAATTTTCTTAGCAAGAACCAAATATTTACAATTTTTCTCTAACAGAATCCCAATTTTTTCGGCGCGCTTCACTCGCCCACACTCTAAAAAAAGTTGGTTAAAAAGGGTTGGGTAAATTTCAAAGTGCCCAACCTGGGCAGTCTGGTAACCAACAAAGTGGTAAAACAGATTAACCAAGTGGGTTGGTTAACCTTCAGGTTGGGTAAAGTCCATCTCTCTTGCAATATTACCCAGGTTGGTTAAAGTGAACTGATTTGCGCGCCATATGTACGTACACAATTAATGAAAAGGTACTATACTGTACTGCAGTATACGGACGGTACGTACGTACCTACGTACACTTGTACAATGTTGGGCAAAACCGAAAAACCCATTGACCTACTATTGGTGAAATGGTTTAAGTGAATTTCTTTACCGAACACTGGTTAAACATACCGCCAATCTGCCAATTAATTCTTTTAATAACACCCATTTCTAAATTTTTACATTCACAATTAACATTTTGCAAAACGTTTACTTACACTTTAGGAATTTTTGCTACAACAATTTGAGAAAAGTGCATGTTTAAAATGCTGTGAAATGTTTATATACCTATCCTTTGAGTGGAGCATTCCGAATTTTTCAAAGCAAATTTGTGTTTATCCTTTATTGCAGGTCTAATTGATATAAATTGAAGCTGGCAATGGTGAATTCTTACAGAAAATTATGTTTCTCAGTTGTACAATACAACATAAAAAAGGAGAAATGAAATATCGTGAAGAAAATTGTATTATTAATCGTTAATAATAACAAGCAAGTCTCACTGAATATATAAATTAGCCAGACCTTTACATTCATTTATACATTAATTCCTAATTAAAATCCTGCTACTTTTAAAAGGGGCTTACCTGGCGCAGGAGTATCCGTGATCACGACGGCGGAGCTCCCAGGTGGGACCTATTCTATTCAGCCAGTCTAGAACGGGACCACTGTCAGGTGGTGTCAGTTAAGTCAAAGTTTGTCCCTTGGGGACGTTGTTACTCCTTCGGGGAGCAGAACTCTTTCGGGAGTATTGTTTGGTTTTCGCCCCTGGCTCTTCGCCAGAGAGTCAGGGGACTTTTGGAAAAAAAAGCTAGCATTGTCCTGTCTTTCAGCCAGCCTAGCATTCAGCCAGTCTAGAACGGGACCACTGTCAGGTGGTGTCAGTTAAGTCAAAGTTTGTCCCTTGGGGACGTTGTTACTCCTTCGGGGAGCAGAACTCCTTCGGGAGTATTGTTTGGTTTTCGCCCCTGGCTCTTCGCCAGAGAGTCAGGGGACTTTTGGAAAAAAAGCATTGTCCTGGGTAGGAAGTTAAACTGCATCCGGTTGTGGAGCTTGTTTAAGCGTGGGGATAACGAGGTTACCCTTTGCCACAACTGCCTCCGGGGGCACCCTTGGGCAAGGTGCGCCTCTATTTGCCTAGTTCAGTTTGGGTTCCCGAAGAGAGTGGACGTTCCCGATCCCCTGCCGGGCTCGTTCGATCTCTTTGGGAAGTTTTGTTTTAGTTACGTGTAGATAGTTGTATATATTTGTATGTACTGTAAGTAAACTGTAAATAGTGATTTTAATGTAACAAGTGGACCCCCCCCCATGTCCCCCTGCGCTGTGGTTGCCTTGGGGCGTGTTGTTGCCTTCGGGTGTGTTTGTTGCCTTTGGGCGTGTGTTATATTGAGATTATGTTGTGGGGTCGTTGGTGGTGGGTGTGGTGGTGGTTTCTGTTGGTGGTAACAAAGACTCCATGAAGCCGTACCGGAGCTGGAGTGTCCTCGCTGGTCGAGGGATTCGGTCTGGTGTTCTGGGCGATTTCGGTGGTTTGTGTTGTTGGTGTTCGGTTTTTTGGTTGTTGGCCATATGTAGTGATCCTTTCGCCGGTCTGGCCGTGTCCGTTCCTAGCACGTAAAAAGCAGTGGCTAGCATTGTTTGGTTTTCGCCCCTGGCTCTTCGAAAGAGAGTCAGGGGACTTTTGGAAAAAAAGCTAGCATTAATTAGCAATGCCGGTAGCTTTTAAACCTTGTAAAAGGTAATTCCCCTGAGGTGTTCTAACCCCGTTGGGTGACTTGTTTTACCCAACCGTTGGTTCTGTATGCCTCCTAACCGGAATTGGGTAGTAAATTACCCAACTTGGTTAAATGTTTTACCTTAAAGTTTGGCAAAATTTGCTTAATTAGTTGGGCAAATGGTTGGGCAATTTTTTGCCCAACTAATGAGTAAAACCCTTAACAAACTAAGATGGGCAATATTTTACCCAATTCCGGTTAGGAGGCATACGGAACCAACGACTGGGTAAATTTTTGCAATATGTTTTTAGAATGCAAGAGTTTCCGTTTGGCATCCTTTAGAACACCCGTCGCTTCTGGCAGGCCTTCAGGTAGCTGGACTCCTTATTCCCCACGTCAGGCATACCCTTTTACCTCTGCCAGCAGGTTACACCGTATACCATGCATGACAAATAGTTTTCCCTCAAAATTTTGGCGTTCCTCTCGTGCAATTCTCACGAGTTGCATAACCTATGAACACAATTAGCACAAAAATTCCCAGTGAACCATTCTAGCCAAGGCTAGGTGAAGGCTCAAAGTTATATGCAGGGGCAATAAGGGGTATCCATGTAGCAACCAACCTAAAACCTTGAGTAACATGCGTAACGTGAGGTCTATAAACTAAAACTACTCATCACAATGTATTCAAAATTTACTTTTTATCTTCATGCAAAATTTCAATCAAAAATTCCTGTATTATAATCTGAATTGTGGGCGGTGAAGAGCTTGGTGTGCTCTTACTGTCATTCATAGTCCTGCTCAAAGCATGGAGCCAATAGCTCCATGCTCAAAGCCACATGCTAGTGTTCCCATTTTGTTAATTCCTCGGACATTCGGGGAATTTTCCTTTGGATGCTAACAAAGTCATACTGGATCACACCATGGAGCTATTACGGATATAATACGTGCACACATCCCACAGATAAGTTTAAGCTATCTGTGGTAGGCTTGAAATATATTCTGTGGTTCACTCAAAATATTTTCACATGGTGGCACTACTGACTACAAAGATAATCTTCAGTCGGTGCCCTCTATCAGTCTATGAGGTGCCGGTGCCCTCTATATTAAACTTCCTGTATGGCTACGGGTCCGCCTACGATGGTACCCTGTACCCCTGCCGGAGTCGCAAAGTGTTCACTCAAGCAAGTGTTCCCCCAATAATTTTAACAGATCGCCGCCCTGGTTCACCCCTGATACCACCCTCCATATCAGTCAAGGGAATCCCATGTGGTACCTTCCCCCACCTCCTTAAAGGAAAAATGCATCCCCAAATATAAATTAGTGAACCCCGTGATCTTAATTCAGGAATGGTTCCTATCAATTACGTGACAATTGGTTTTGTTATTTAAGTGTTAAATTCAAGCAGATTCAGTCCTCGGTTTACTTTCAATAGTCATTTTTCGTACAGAAACGTAATAAAAGATACTTGTGAGTTAAAGCAGAGAAGATCCAACATTAAGCAGATTTTTGAAAATATAGCTGTTTTTCTCTCTCTATTCTGGGCCGTGCACGCCTGAGGGGGCAGGGCGACACTTCCCCAGCGGTTTCCAAACCGTAAATGAAAGTTGGCCATCTAAAGAAATTTACTGAAATGCTGAATATCTTCTTCTTTTTGCCTCGCGTGCTTGTGTTGTTGTTGATAAGTAAATGCTGAAATGCTGAAAATTTCAGTGACGCGGTGAACAATACTCTGCTCATTTGGGATTTTCTTCCACATCACTGATTGGTTGTAAAAATATTACGTCACTGAAACTTCATTTTCTGTTTTTCGATACAAAAAACACGTCGCATGAACGACGAAGGAATTCAGATTCGATTCGTTATTTCTTTTATCACTGTCTTTGCTAATTCGTTTAATTCAATCGTCTCTATCATTTTTCTTTGTGTTCTCTTTTTCGTTTGAGTTCCCTTTTTCGTTTTCATTCTATTTTCTTCTTCTTCTTCTTCTTCTTCTTCTTCTTCTTCTTCTTCTTCTTCTTCTTCTTCTTCTTCTTCTTCTTCTTCTTCTTCTTCTTCTTCTTCTTCTTCTTCTTCTTCTTCTTCTTCTTCTTCTTCTTCTTCTTCTTCTTCTTCTTCTTCTTCTTCTTCTTCTTCTTCTTCTTCTTCTTCTTCTTCTTCAGCTTTATTTAGCCGTCGACGCTCTGCCAGCTTTGCTGATGGAGCGCCCGCGTTTTTCATGGTCACCGAAAATTATCTTTTACTGAAATCATCACAGAGTTTACATTGTCAGTTTTTGTGTTCTGTGAGTTAAGGCAAGAGGGTTCTGTTGATAGCAGACATCAGAACGGTGTTAGCCCAAGAAGAAGGAAGAAGTAGATAAAATGTGAAACTCGTTGAATAAATAACTTCCATGACAAATACTGTTGTTTAGGGCCATATCACGTTGAAAATACCGGTTCTCGTGCACACGTTTTTCGGGAGCTCTGGGATTTTCATCATTTTCGCCGTTCTGAGATAATTTTCTTTCCTGAAAAAGTTATTGTCAGTTCCGCTGACATGCTCTGACTCTTGTGGATCAATTTTTGCTCCGATTATTTGGAAAACTTTCTTGTTTGGACAGTTTATAAATTGTTGTGATCGCCTGCCTCCGTGGCAGCGCGAGGAACAATGGCTGACACTGCATCACACGTGTGTGCTGCAGGCAGCGGTACGGCGCCTGCCGTGGACAAACACAGGCAGATGCGGGAGAACAGTGTGAAGCTAATTGATCCAACTTTCAGCGCACGAGATGTTCTAACAGCCGTAGCGGAAGACATTGGAAAGGAAAATATCCTCGGTTGTGTGAAAGTTGGGCTTGAATGGGTACTCACTGTTAGTTCAAAGAGTGACGCTGAGTTGTTACAGAGTGCAGGACTTGTAGTGGGAGGTAAACCTTGCGATGTGAGAGGTGTAACCAAAAGTCTGATTACGGCAAGCATATTTGGAGTGCCTACATTTATTTCGGATGAGGATATGACGGAAAAATTGACATCATATGGCTGCAAGCTTCGAAGTGATTGGACACACAAGAAGTATGAGGACTTTCCTTCCGTTGATAACGGAATACGGTATGCCAGGATTGAACTGCCGGCGAACACTAAGAGTCTCCCCTATTCTATCCTTATCTCTGGCATCCATTTGCGAGTGAAACACAATGGTCAGACCCGTGTGTGCAATTTATGTTTAGAGGACAACCATCTTATGCGGGAGTGTGCACAATACGTTTGTAAGGAGTGTAAGGTGCAGGGACACTCTGAGAGCAAGTGCCCCAAAGTTAAGTGTTATAGGTGTCAGGGACTGGGGCACAAAAGTTTTAATTGTGAGCTCAGTCCGGACACCAAGATGGACCACGAAGCAAACCCGAGCAAAGAATCAGAAGACTCCCCAACCACCGTTGCAGCTCCCGACCCCAAACCCCTCACTGACCCCCCACAACCGGCAGATACCCAACCCTCAAACAACGAATTATCGAAGACGACAACCGCTAGTAATACATCGACCAGACCGCAAGAGGAAAATGTTGAAATGACCGAGACACTTAACAAGAGAGGAAGAGAATCAAGCAGCGATGAATATACGTGTGACGAAATAAAATGGCAGGTTGTACAACGTAACCCTAACAAAAAGAAGTTTGTACCAAATCTAGATACGGCGCGTGTATCCAAGTCAATACAGTCACAATGCAAGGACTCATAACTTTTTACTTCATAATGATCAGGCTCGCCGCACTTAACTGTAACGGTTTGGTAAGCCAAGAGCGAAGGAACAATTTGTTTACTTTTATTGGGAAAACCGAGTTTGATGTTACGTTTTTACAGGAGATTTTTTGGGATAATGATACTCTTCTGGAAGCAGAAAGTGAGTGGGATGGCAATATTTACGCTTCTAATTTTCCGGATACAAGAAGACGGGGCACTGCCTCCATTTTTCGTAATGACAGTGATATTGACGTTATTCGTCATAGCACCCCCCAAAAAGGGAGGATAGAAGCCATGGAAATAGAATTTGATAATCAAAAAATCAGTGTTATTAATATTTATGCACCGTGTAACATTCCATCGGAGCGAAAAGAATTTTTCTTGGAGTTGGATAAAATTGTTGCATCTTGTCACGGCTCTGTTGTTGTTACAGGTGACTTTCATTGTGTTATTGATCCGTATCAGGACAGATTTCCACCTGGCCCAAGACCGGACTCCTCGAGAAAAGCCCTAAAGGATCTCATGGACAAGTACAAATTGATCGACGTGTGAGGGAAAAACATCCCTCAAAAATTCAGTTTACTCGTACTTCCAGCGACATGTCCTCGGCATCGAGGATAGACCGATTTTTAATTAGTAAGGAGCTTCTTCCAAATGTTATTAAATGTGAAATAATCCATTATCCTTCGATTCCTTCTTCAGATCATAACTTTGTCGAATTGCAATTGGATCTTACTCTCATTCCAAGGGGACCTGGTACATGGATTTTTAATAATTCATTTTTGGAGGATGACAACTTCTGCAATGACACAAGGCTTTTTATTTTGGACAATTGGACTAATACGGCTCCCTCCGACCCGGACGGTATTAAAATATGGTATGATAGCATGAAAGAGGCAATTAAAGTTAAATGTATTGAATACGGAAAACGCCGAAAACGAAAACTTGATAGAGAGAAACAATCTCTCATTAAGAAAATAGACTACGAGCAGTTTAAAGCACAGAAATTTGCCGACTACGACACTTCAAGGCTACTCGAACTGCGTAGCCGACTCAATGTATTATTGGATCATGAACTAAACGGTGCGGCAATTCGATCGAAAGTTCTCTGGTACGAAGAAGGTGAGAAATCTACAAAGTTTTTCCTTAATTTGGAATCATCCCGCCCTTACTCAAAATCCATATCTGGCTTTATATCTGGAAATATCTGGTTGATTAAAGACTTTATATGGCCATATAAAGCCATATATAACTTGATTAAAACACAACCCAGATATGCATATAAAGTTTGATATGGCCATATAAAGCCAGATATAACTTGATATAATCGTGATCCAGATATGTATATAAAGTTTGATATGGCCATATCAAGCCAGATATAACTTGATAAAACTGTGATCCAGATATGTATATAAAGTTTGATATGGCCATATAAAGCCAGATATAACTTGATAAAATGGTGATCCAGATATGTATATAAAATTTGATATGGCCATATAAAGCCAGATATAACTTGATTAAAACATAACCCAGATATGCATATTAAGTTTGATATGGCCATATAAAGCCAGATATAACTTGATAAAATGGTGATCCAGATATGTATATAAAATTTGATATGGCCATATAAAGCCAGATATAACTTGATTAAAACATAACCCAGATATGCATATTAAGTTTGATATGGCCATATAAAGCCAGATATAACTTGATGTAATCGTGATCCTGAAATGTATATAAAGTTTGATATGGCCATATAAAGCCAGATATAACTTGATAAAACTGTGATCCAGATATGTATATAAAGTTTGATATGGCCATATAAAGCCAGATATAACTTGATAAAATGGTGATCCAGATATGTATATAAAATTTGATATGGCCATATAAAGCCAGATACAGTATAACTTGATTAAAACATAACCCAGATATGCATATTAAGTTTGATATGGCCATATAAAGCCAGATATAACTTGATATAATCGTGATCCTGAAATGTATATAAAGTTTGATATGGCCATATAAAGCCAGATATAACTTGATAAAACTGTGATCCAGATATGTATATAAAGTTTGATATGGCCATATAAAGCCAGATATAACTTGATATAATCATGATCCAGATATGTATATAAAGTTCGATATGGCCATATAAAGCCAGATATAACTTGATATAATCGTGATCCAGATATGTATATAAAGTTTGATATGGCCATATCAAGCCAGATACAACTTGATACAATGCAATGCCAGATTTGCAAATAAAGTTTTATATGGCCATATCAAGCCAGATATAACTTGATATGCTAGATATACAAACGAGCATTTTGTTAGTTTGTTTTATTATTTATTTGATTTGGTTCTTGGATTATGCTTGTTACAAACTTAGACATGTTTTGGGTACAGCATCACCTTCCCAGACATTGCAGTTATTTAGTGGCTTGATTTCTGTTAATACCGCAGTGTACTAAGTGAACTTAGGCAAATAATTTGCATATTTGGGCGGAGCTTGTATCTAAACCTACATTTTTCATGATTTAGGAAGTTGAAAGTAAAATATGCACCACGCAGTACGTAAACAAAATTTAGAGTCAAATACGTAATAAAGTTTAAAATAAGAAGCCCATATCACTGTGATTACATAAAATAGGAAATTTCAAGGCATTTTTCTGTTCACTGTTATGAAATAAGTTGAACTTATGTACTTAAGTCAATTCAACCTAATACTTACATTAAATTCTAATTCATGGAGCTCTTAAACATTGTTTTCTGGTGTTCAAAGACTCTAGGACGTTAAACTGCATCCGGTTGTGGAGCTTGTTAAAGCGTGGGGACAATGAGGTTACCCTTTGCCACAACTGCCTCCGGGGCACCCTTGGGCAAGGTGCACCTGTATTTGCCCCGGTGCTTTTAAGTGCTGTGCCTTTGGGCGTGGTGTTGCCTTCGGGCGTGGTGTTGCCTTCGGGCGTAGTGTTGCCTTTGGGGCGTAGTGTTGCCTTCGGGCGTAGTGTTGCCTTTGGGGCGTAGTGTTGCCTTCGGGCGTGTTGTTGCCGTGGGGTGTAGAGTTGCCTTCGGGCGTGGTGTTTCCTTTGGGCGTGTGGGCGGAATTTGTTTGGGTGGTATATGGTTGTGGGGAGTTGTTTTGGGGTTGGCTGCAGTGGCAGTTACTGGAGTTCAGTAGTAACAAAGACTCTTTTGTTCCCTGTTGCGCGGTCTGTATGGTTTGTTTAGCATTTGTATTTGTGACCCGTCATGGTTTTGTTTGGGTTTGGGATTTTTCTTTAGTTTGCCAGTGCCTGTTTCTACGTACTTAAAAACCTCTGGTGTTCAAAGACTCCAGGGCACCCTTGGGCAAGGTGCACCTGTATTTGCCCCGGTGCTTTTTAAGTGCTGTTGCCTTTGGGCGTAGTGTTAGAGAAAGAGAAAAAAGAAGAAAAAAGTTTTTCTGGTGTTCAAAGACTCTTTTGTTCCTTGTTGCATGGTATGTGTAGTCCGTTTGACATTGTGCTCGTGATCCGTCAGGGTTTTTCTTTGGGTTTGGGATTATTCTTTAGTTTGTCAGTGCCTGTTTCTTCGTACTTAAAAAGCTCTGGTGTTCAAAGTCTCCATGAGGAATGTGGACTATAAGTCCTAACTATGATTCATAACTAGAGCAGATCTGTGCCATATAAAGGCTTGATCCAGATAGAACTTTATCTGGCCATATATGGTTTAGATCTGGTTCTGGTTTAAATCTGGTTCTGGTTTAGATCTGTGTTATATCTGCCTAACTTTTTATCCGATCTGATATAAATTCCATATCTGGTGCAGATATGGGCCAGATATAAATTTCCATATATGGGCCAGATATGGGCCATATAAAGAGTGAGCCATATAAAGTTTTATATGGGTCATATATGGCACAGATATGGGCCAGATATAAATCTCTTTATATGTGGCATATATGGATTTTCCATATATGGGCAAGAAATGGAGTCGCCATATATGGGGCATATCTGGGCCATATAAAAGTGAAACTTTACCTGGGCCATATATGGCCATTTATGGCCTTTATATTATATCAAGTTATATCTGCCCAATTCTTGTACAAGCCAGATATGAATTGCATATCTGGCCCAGATATGGGCCAGATATGAAATCCCATATCTGGGCCATATATGGATTTTGAGTAAGGGCGGCAACGGAAAAAAGTTGTGAGATCAATTATTACCGAAAGTGGTGAAATCGTTACGGATCAAAAATCTGTTCTTCGTGAGCAAATGTGTTTTTACAAAAAGTTATATTCTCTGGAAAGCACGCAAGAAAATATCCAGCTTGAATTTTTGAATCATTTGGATAGATTTCTTTCTGAGGAGGAAACACAATTTTGTGAAGAAGAAATTAATTTGGAGGAACTTTCCTTTGCCCTCTCTCATATGAAGAGTAATAAAAGCCCAGGACTTGACGGGCTCACTGTTGAATTTTTTAAGAAATTTTGGGACGTACTTGGACCTATCCTCCTTCGCATTTGTTCTACTATCTATGAATCAAGTGAAATGTGCGAATCCATGAAAACAGGTATGATGTCTCTTATTCCTAAAAAAGGAGATCTTACTAGGCTTTCTAACTGGAGACCAATTAGTTTGCTTAACATTGACTATAAGATTATTACGAAAGCTCTAGCTAATAGAATCTCTAAAGTTATCAGCTCAATTATTTCAAATGATCAGACTTGCTGCATTCCCGGCAGAGACATTGCTGATAATATCATGATCATTCAAAATATTATTCGTTATGTCAACGAAAATAACCGTAATGGGTTGATTTTGAAAATTGATCAGTTAAAGGCCTTCGATAGGGTTAATCACCAATATTTGTTTCGTGTTCTTGAAAGAGTAGGTTTTGGCCATTATTTTCGTAACTGGATTAAGATTTTATATACTGATATCAAGAGTCACATCAAGCACAACGGCTTCTTGTCTGATGTTTTTGAAATTAAGAGGGGTGTGAGACAGGGGTGTCCTACATCGGCACTCCTCCATGTTATTAGTGCAGAACCGTTCCGTGAGGCAATCTACAAAAATGCCAACATATCTGGCATCAAATTTCTGAATTTTGAAGCGCGAATGTTCCAACACGCTGATGACACTACATTTATGCTGGCGAACAGTGAAAGCATTGTCAGTGTTTTTGAAACTATAAAAGATTATGAAAGAGCCTCCGGCCCTAAATGCAACTACGAGAAGACTGAGTTGCTTCTTATCGGTAGGCCGGAAAGTCTCAGCCTGAATTATCCCTTCCCCGTGAGGTCTGACTTTCTCACAATACTTGGGGTTGCGGTAGGAAACAATGATCATCTCGTTGAAAAAGAAAATTGGGATGAACTTAGCGACAGTTGCGGAAAGGGCGCAAACTGTCCTTTAAGGGTAAATCATTTGTCGTTAATGCTCTTGTGGCATCACGTTTTATTTACATGGCTACCGTTGTCCCAGTTCCAGACTGGGTTTGTGATTCTTAATATCGTAAGAATGTTACCGCTTTCATGTGGGGCCATGGCAAACCCCTCATTAATTACGACGTGTTAACGCTCCCAGTTGAAAAAGGAGGCCTTAACCTTTTCGATCTTAAGCAGAGACGAGGCGCTCTCAGACTGAAAATTATTGCCAAAACCCAAAGAGATGATATCAATGTGATGTTCAAAGCTTTACTTGTATATAATTTTAACCAGTATGAAAACATGAATATGGGTCTCCAAGTTTTAAAAATGTTACCTGATCCAAGGTCACTTCGTAAATTGCAAGGTTTTATTCGTGAAATGTTACTTGCCTGGCGAAAATTAACCGAAGGGAGAATTCGTCCCCCAAGCACAAGGGAAGAAATACTGTCCCAACCCCTTTTTCACAATCATCTCCTGCGAGATGTGGACGGCAAAATGTTCCTCGACAAATCATTTATTTCTGGTGGGATTGTCTGTGTGAGAGATTTAATGTACGAAATGCTGCCAAGGAGAATACCAAATGAAGCAATTCTTGAGCTTATTTTACTTGCTGACCCGGATAGTCATTTGAACGCTGATGACGTGGGTGAGGTTATTCAGGGGATTTGTAGTGCCTTCCCCGATCCCTGGCTTCCAACAATTCTCGAAGGGGACTCCCTCGTCACGGTCGACAACGAGGAGAGCTTCCAGTTAGACTTTGAAGGTGGGAAGGAGAATGATCACTGGGTTAGCTCCACCGCACTGTATACTAAGAGTGCGGTTCTGTTGCTCCATGGACAGGCTTTGGTTAAACCCAAAGGAGAAATTTATTGGACTGAAAAATACCCTGACCTTAATTTTGAGAAAATTTGGAAAGGTGTGTACAATGGCTTTAAATCGTATAGTGATGCTGACATTGATTTTAAGATTAGACACAATGTTCTTTTTACAAACCACAAACTTTATTTTTGTAAAATGATCGATTCACCTCTCTGTACATTTTGCAAGTCTGAGATAGAAACTACATTCCATCTGTTTCTAGATTGTAATGTGACCTACCCTGTTTGGAAAAAACTTATTGATAAGCTTTCACTGGTCAACGCCTCACACGACGAAGAGCGCTGGAAGAAGGTCACTCTCTTCGGAGATTGCGAGGCCAAATCAAGTAAGCTGGAGAACAGACAAAGTGACCTTTTGTTTGATTTCCTTCTCAATTGCTACAAAAATGTTGTCTGGTCTAGCCGCGTGAGTGAAATTAATCTCGAGCGTCCGGTCGATATAGAAAGATTCTTCCATAGCTCTGTAAAGCAAAAGTTAAGAATTGTTTACAATTCCTTGAAGAACAGAGATCAGCTTGATAAATTTTGGGAAACTTTCTGCCAGAATGGAATCCCCACGTCGTGTGAGGCAGACAATGTCTCTTATGTTTATACGCTTGACCAGTAACTTCTCTTGAATGTACTCTCATGTGTCTGATTTATCCTTGGTCTGTTTTATTTTGATGTGTTCACTTCTTACTACCTACCTTGTAAATATGCGATTCTCGTTTTCATGTTTTTGATGTTCCTGCCTTTCTCTTGTTCTAAGTCTAGCCATTGCAAATCTTTGTATTTGTACAGTTTATGAGTAACCAGTGGGTTACTGTCAATAAAAAGAAGAAAAAAAAATCCGGTTCTCGTCCGATCATAGAAGTCAAGCAACGTCGAGTCCAGTCAGTACTTGGATGGGTGACCGCCTGGAAATACTGGGTGCTGTAGACTTTTTTCTTTTCTATGCCCTTGTTGATATCATCTTGAATCAGAAAGCCCCAGTTGGCGAAAACAGCAGAACGGCCAATTTTCATAAAGTTCTACAACATTCCAATGCCGTGATCTTTTTTCCCACATTCGTTGAGTTCTAAACATGTGTAAATCAAATTTACAAAAATTGTAAGAAATTTTTACCAACAAGAACGGAAAGGGGGAAAGAAGAAGCCCTATCAAAACACAAAAGACAAAGGATAAACAGATTCCTTTTGTTATAAAACAGAAAAAAAAAAACCCAAACAACTGAGAAAAAATTTAAATTCCACTATGCTCTGTTGATAGAATAATGTCACATTTCTCTCATTTCAGGAAAAGTCAAAATCACAATTAAAATTAAAATTAAAAATTTTAAACTATCATAAACTACAACCTTGTCACTTTCAAAAGGAGCCACTTCATGAAAAAATTTAAACATCCCTTTTCAAAACTGTTCTGTTGCACATAAAATTCTCTTATATCCAAATGGGTCTAGAGACTAGAAAAATGCTTTTAAACATGCGGCAAAATGAACCCAAATTAAAAAAATGATAAAAAATTGGATCATTAACAGCCTTTGCAGACCCATAAAAATTACAAATTAGCACCCCAACATCTTTTCACATACCCTTTTTATAACATTCCCCCCCATTTTCAATCTAAGATTTCCCCCTTCAACCTGACCCTGTTGGAGTGTGTCAAGTCTCTAATAACGCTGAGACCCAAACTGACCAAATATAAAACCCAAATTTAAATTGGGAAATCCCTGTGGCTACACTAACCCACACCAACAATCTCTGTCAATGCTACAGTACAAATCTGAAAACCACACCCCTAGAGGTCTAGGGTAACTGCGTACCCTCTACATTTCCTAAGAACTACAGGTTTTAACTCAAGACCATTCACTCCCCTACAAAAACTATAGGCCACTGATGTACACTCCCTAAGATTCTGGGAGGACTGAGTAACATATTTCCTCCTCGGAAAATTTTTAATTACTAACATTCAGTAGAGAGCTATTACATTCAGTAGAAAGTCTAAAAAATTAAGTGCTGTTACACTCCATAGACAGCCTAAAAGGTCACTGAGGGGAATATAAACTCCCAAAAAAAATTTTGGGAAAACGGGGGAATACCTTCATTTTTCCTCAAAACATTCTAAATTTACTGAGTGACATATTCCTTTCCAAAGGGAGTCTAAAATACAGAGTCTGAGTGACATTTTCACTCCTAAAAAAAGCCCCGAGACCCGGTACATATTAAACTACCCCCGGGAAGTCTAGGGGTTACCTGATAACATATTACAATCCCTAAGGAAGTCCAGAGTTCACTGACATACTTCCCCCTAGAGAACCTAGGGAAGTCTAGAGGTAACTACATTACATAACATTACACTCCCTAAGGAAGTCCAGAGTTTACTAACTTACTTCACACTCTAGAGAAGTCTAGAGGTGCTGATGACAATGAACTCCGAAAAGTCTAAGGAAACACTTTACATAACATTCACTCCCCAAGAATCCAAAAGTTAACTACATACTTCACACCCTGAGAAGTCTAAGGCAACTGATTGCATATACCTCCAAGAAGTCTAGAGGTAATACATAAACATAATAACCATTTTAAACCCAAAAGGGTGGTTACCTGACCAAGGGCCCACCCCCTTTCTCCTTATTCCTTTTGGTGCTAACCAACCATGGTTGGTTCCTGTGATAAAAAAATATACAGAAAGGTAAATATCTCCCCAAATACTTTATGATGACATCCCGGAGGTACTACCATCAATGTAAAGCATATTAAACAATCTAATGATTTTATTTCATGGGGTGATGCAGCATGGGTAAAAACCTATTTAGATAATTCTGAAAAAATTTTACTGATTTAGTGTTTTCTGTTAAAAAATTGTTTTCCAGTGCTCTCTAAAGTTCATTGTTCCTCATGAAAGTGTGTCACATTTTCCAAAATTGCCATAAGAAAAAACACATAACTTTTAAAGGAAGTCACATGCGGGTGCAAAGGGAGAGGCATATCCAACAAAAATGTTTCCCCGAGGTAAAATTCTGAAAACAGATTTGCTCAAGTACCTTTTCTTTAAGACATTAATCTATAGACACCAACATAAAGACAGGAAGGTGAAATCCTCATCACTTACAGGGTGATGTATAGACAACTACTGAGTGGAGACGGTAAATCCTACAGCCGGGAGCCAACTAAATTTAGCCTAACCTATGCCAGAGTCCCTTGTATGAATCTATGCACCTTGGGACTCAAAACAGACCTTAACTCATAGTGACAAAATACAACACTCACAACTTAAATTTTAAGAAAAAGAAAAATCAATTTTCCTTTTGTGGGAATCACAACTTCCTTTGGTTGAAGACATGAATATAAATTACATTTCCCTATGTAAAGAAAATTTCCCTTATAAAAAATGTGAAAGTAATTAGATTCCCATGTAAACATTTTTAAATTTCCCCCAATGGTAGAAAAATCATTACCCATTCACAAACCAAATTTCATGGGAATTAAATACAACTGGGGAAAATAGTTTTTTTTAATCTTTTTGGACAGGAAAGGATCCAGCCTTTTTCACTCCCCAAAATGCAATTGTAAACATGAAACAAGGGAACACTTTGTACTAACCTGACATTTTCCACATTTTCAATTTCTCACTACTGGGCTAAAGCCTAAAACATCCCTAGGGTTTTTTGGACAGATACGTTATCTTCAGTCTTTGACCCCCCTTTTTCAGTATTAAACAGGGTCTTCAATGTCACATTTAAAAAATTTAATCCATTAAAAACCATCGCCCTTCCCATGACATCCGGATCTACTTTCTATTCGCATCAAAAAATCCCTAAAACTTGCCCTTCCAAGCTACAGATGTAAAAAAAAAAGACTAATATTTACAAAGGGGTCATGGAAACTGAATGGATCAGCGGAAAACTACCTTTTTAAAATTCATACTTTTTACTTAGATCTCAGTAATTTCAAACATGAAAACAGGAGTCCCTTTTTTTTTTAATCAAAATTCAAATATGCCTTTTCCTGAAACCCTACCAAACTACTCCTCTTCGTAGAGTCCCTTGCAAGAGATGTTCTAGCTGCTGTGACTTTCTCCTCTCCTCCCTTAAAAATTAAAAGCACAAATGGGTTTTTTCCTAATTTTAACCCTTTCATTCATAAAAAAATTAGAACAGCCTGAGTATATTTTAAAAATTAAAAAAAAAATTTCACTTTAATACCCCAATCCAGCTGAGCTGATAAAAAACCAGAAACCCCGAAACGATGGTTACAAGAAAGGGTTGTTGCCTGTGCACTAAGACCCCATAAACAAATATATTTCATTTGCATACTACAGTGAAAAATGAGCAGACTCATGCAAAAAGTGCATACATAGCAGATAACGTAGTTGTCCCTGTGGGCAACACTGATTTTTTTCATGCCAATGAAAAAAAAAAAGTAAAACATTTTTTTTAAAAAAAAAACCCTGGGTATTTGATTTTATACACATAATGGTCAAAAAAAACCCAAAATTTTTTATAATTTAATTTTCCTTAAATTGACTGCAGCCATTTTCTTACTGGCTCCCAAAATACCTTATCAGATCTGATGTATCCATGCTAAATAGTCATGATTTCCCTTTCATTTCCTGTACCATACATTTTGGTGGGGATAATCTTTAGCCTGTAATGGTACACTTGCCTTCTCCCCTAGAGAATGAGATTAAGTAAAAAAAAAAACATATTAAGGGAAAAAAAAAGAGTTTTTAAATTTTTCACTGCGTTGCTAAATTGCAAAAGTTAAGCACAAAGATTTTTTTTTTCAGACTTACAGTTTTCATTAAATGTGAAGTAATTTCCACCCCAAATTTCTTTTTGGGAAACTGAGCACTTTCCCAAAATTTTAAGCATGAAATCAGGGCTGAAATTTTTAGCACTCGTCCCAAAATCGCCGTGACAGAAAAACTTGCATCGGACAACCACTTTCTCCTTTTGAACTTGCCGATGGACGAGTAGATTTTTTTTTAAACTGAATATTTCCCTACATCACAGGAAAAAGTATTCAAAAAAAATCCCCTCAGAAGTGAAATTGAACAATGGTATTGATACCTTCATCATTGTACCATGCAAAAAATATGGAAAAATGCAAAATTTAAAGAAATTTTTTGTTTCTAGGCAAGACGGGAAAATAGATTTTTCTCACTTTCATTCGGAAAAACCAAAAACTTTTCGGAAAACCAAAATTCAGCTTAGTTTGCCCCATGGGCAACCTAAAATTTTTAAAAATCACCTGATGTTGTCTGAAAAATAGCACCTATTTTGCCCAAAATATAGCCCCTTTTTTTTGCCAAAAATATCAAATTTTCTGCACAATTAGGGGGTGTAGCTTTCCCCTTCCTCACACCCCTCTCCCTGCCTCATCCCCTTCCCCCTTGAATCCTATGATGCTGAAGTAACTACATTCGGGCCCCTACTACCACGTGTATTATTTTCTAAATTTTGACTATGTAAAAACCCTTGGCTAGCATACAATAAAATAAGATCCGCCCCATACCCCAACTGAAAAATTTGATAAATGTATCATCTTCATTCCATGCTACAGTTACAAGCTTTCAGGGGCCTACATAGCCAATTTTTAAAAAAAATTATTTTCACTTTTTAAGGCAACACACATATCCCAAAAATGTTGCTAAGGCACATTTGCATATTAATGAAAATGTTGCCGTTTTAACGTGGGGCCCAAGTTAAAGAGCTGATACAATGTACACAAAGAAATACGATGTAGCTATAATGTATGATCTTGTAGTACCAATGGACCATGTCACATTTTGGGAATTAAAAAAATCCTTCTCCCTACTCTATTAGACGAGTGGTCTGCATTTTTACACTTACTAAATTGATTAGTATTTCCTTCATCATTGAGGACTTATAATTTTACAACTTTTAGTAAAATCCCTGCCCCTGCAAATTTTCATATCATTTTCCCCAAAAAAACTACAGCTCTTTTGCCATCTTTTCTTTGTCATCTTTCTTGAAAACTGACAATTTAAACCTTTTCACAACAAGACTCTAATTCATTACATGCTAAGGAAACTGCACAAAGCTGTCTTGCCAAAAAATTTACACATAATAGAAGTGAAAGTATTTTGAAAAAATAAATAAAATTGGGGTTGGGCTTTAAACCCTTTTTTTCCTTTTTTAAATCCCTGAGCTGTTATCAAAGCATTGGGGCCCTCAAAAATGAATTGTTCGAGTAACTTTTCAAAAATGCTACATTGTACTTTCTTCCTCCTTTTAAGGACCTAAAAAAATGAAAAGCCTTGGGAAAAAATGCCAAACCCAAATCTAGCAAACAAATCAGTGACGCCTCAAGCCTGTAAAATTATCAATTAAAACTGCAAGTTTCCCATTAAGTGCTCTTGTGAGCCCCCCTCGACACCCATTTTAGCAAACTTAAATGGGCCTATCAAGGGGCTATGTCCATTCTATGTACAATACAGTACTCTTTTTTAAAAGTCCACTTTACACTTCCTTGTCTGAAACATTGATTCTCCCCCCCTTAATCATGTATAAGAGAAGTATACATAGCAAGAATTTGACATACGTAAACTACATAATAAAACTTAACCCTAAGGCCGAGTACTTCCTGTCATCACTTCCCCATCTTTTTTTCCTGCAGCATTTTTTTTTTCTTTTTTGTAGGGGGAGGGGGTGGTTTTTTAAGTTACGACCAGTCAAAATACCACACTTTTACAATAAAAATTTCCCTTCCCATTCCCCTTCAAAAGTCCCAGTTGCAGTGTGTTGCAAGGCATTATGAACACTGGAACCAGGGCGGAAAAAAAATGTTTTTTTCCCCGGGAAGGGAGAAAAAAGTTTCCACAATTCCCCCCCACACTAAAGGGGGAATTTCCTTCCAATGGCCAAATTTCTCTCCATATACCCAAATTTCCGGGAAGGATCTCCCAACTTCCAATTTTTTCCCCCGGGCTGGAACTTTAACATTTTCTCATTATACACCTTTTCCCAATTATAGTTGCAACAGAAAAATTATGTGATAAATCATTCTGCCATTCTGTGCAGTCAAAAAAAAGATTTTGCACCCTCTCTTTTTCTGAAAAGTTAGTTTTGTTTTTTCTATTTGGTCTACAGTAATCTCAGCAAACCTCTTTTAAACAGGGGTGCAACCCTGCAAAACTGAATCTTTACACCCATAATA
The DNA here is from genome assembly GCA_029531755.1 of Holothuria leucospilota. Classification (NCBI taxonomy): domain Eukaryota; kingdom Metazoa; phylum Echinodermata; class Holothuroidea; order Aspidochirotida; family Holothuriidae; genus Holothuria; species Holothuria leucospilota. Next base: position 10,735,307 of record CM055974.1, on the reverse strand, counting down.
ATTGATACATCTCTGTACACTGATGAAAAGCATAAAGACCATTTTAAAAACTAGCAGATTTCCTGGAGCCAAACTGAAAAAAAAGGTCAGACATTGGAAGGCCTCATAGTTCAATTACGTACACCCTTGCCATTATTTGACAACTAAACCCTCCTTGTATCGAAACAAACATGCTACAAACCTCTTAGGTGTAGAGCTTTTTAGTTTGTGTCTTACATATATGAAAATATTTAGCCAATTTTCTTTTAAAAGGGCTGCCCAAACCTGTTGGAAAAGCTTTTCCCCCAAAAAATAAAGGAAATACATTGAATCACCACAGACAGCATGGCCAGACAAAATTTTAGTTTTATTGTTAGTAAATTTTTAATCCCCACTTAAAAAACTAGAAATTTTTTTCCCTTCCAAAAAAACATTCAAATTCTGCTTATGGATATTAACATTTGAAAATTTGACAGTTTGGGAAAAAAGCATTTAACCCCTTCTGTGTAACCCTTATTCTTGAAATCAAACTTAGCCAACTCTCCCGTTCTTTTTTTAACTGCCAATCTGTAAACCATGGTTTTTAAAGGAATGAACATTTTCTGCACTAAAAATCTAAAAAATCCCAGGTCGGGGTTTTCAGAGTCTATCCAATATTAAACCCCTATTATGTTTCCCCTTTTTCCCCGCAATTCCCACCTGGCATAATTTGTTAGCACCTGAAAGGGTGCCCTCCCACTGCTAGAGGGGCATACCCACCCTAACCACTCTTTACTAGGGAAAATAAAGGTAAGGAGAGTAAAAGGGTAAAAAATATTTCCTTTAAAGGAAAGATTTAAAGGGGCCAAAAATAATTTTTCATATGTGAAGGAGGAAAAATAAATCTAAGCAATTTGTTAAAACTTCCTTTAAATTCGGACATGTAGTTTGAATATCAGCATTGAAGTACTTTTGTGCCCAAAAGGAGTTGGGGGGCAAGCTGGGGTTAATCCCCTCCTCACTTGAGAGAAATTTTTTTTTCCTTTTTTCAGTCTGTTGTGTTTGACCTTAAAAAGTAAAAGGTCAGGAGCTCCCCATGGGGACTTAAAAGTTTGAAAAAATTCCCCATGCCTCCCGGCATTCACATTAGAAAACATGGATTACGGAGGAAAAACGGGTTGAAAAGTTTAAAAGAGAAAAAAAGAATGTTCTTAATGTGGGGTTTTGATATCTTTGGTGTTTGGTTCAATTTTATTTTGTGTTGACAATGTACAACTTTAAACTGCTAATATTTGGAAACGGGATTTCAAGCAAATTTCACAAATGTTTAGAATAAGTACCCCTCGAAACAAAACTTGATTTAGCCTAGCCCTTTTCTTTCAAACCTCATACCTTGATGGGGTCGGTAAGCATTGATCTGATTTTAAAACCCTCACAGCCTGACTAGCCCTTTTTATGACTTGAAAGGATTTTGATAATGTTTTTCTACTTACGTTATACTGAAATTGCCAGGTTTTTCAGAGTCAGATGGGTTGAATGAAAACGTTGCTTTCCAAAAAGGTATTGATCTGAGGGGAAAAAATAACCAATCAAAGCTTTTGTTTAAAATTGTTTTGATAAATACTGACATTCTATTAAATATTGCTCTAATGTCTCGTTTAATCTGTCCCTTCTTGATCTTGTCTTTGTTCATTTATGTATCTCTGTTGCTAATAAACTTGTAAATCAGCTGTGAATCCATTGAAATTAAACCAGACCCCTCTTCTATGAAGAGAGCCCTCCAAATTTCAATACCATGTTATGTCATCATGCAACTTAACATCAGATTTATGAACATGTGGCAACAGTTTTGTAGGTAGTCAGAAGTCTATCGTCCATTTCCCCCCTGCCCCCATCCCCCGGGTAGGGCAGTAACCAAAACTGATACAAACTTAATGCTTAACTAAGCCTAATCATATGATACCAAAGGGCAGACTTATGAGAAAAACTCTTTCAGTTTTCAAAAGGAAAAAGATTCCAGGAAAAAAATTCTCTGGGAAAAAACAAAACAAGGGGAAACCCCGGCGTCCAACCGCACTTAAAATTTCTACCGGCTTTATTAACCAAAAAGACAAGAAGGCAAAGTGTTTCCCTTGCCATGAAACCTAAGTCTTTACTGTATGTTCAATTGACAGTGTTTCATACTTTTTCATGATGCATACGAAAATCACCCCAATGGTACTACAACCTCATGAATTTAGTACAAACATACATCGCTGTTGTCAAAACAAACCCGGGGCAAAAGAAAAAAAAAAATTAAAACTAAAAAAATTCGATGTATTCTGGCATATGTTACAGTACTCAAAACACAGACTGTGTACACTTTACACGGTGTATAATGTACAAGGTGTCTGTAGTTGTCACTAATTGTTTAATAGGTTCTAAATCTGCTAAGTTCCCCCGCTTCCTTCACCTTTTACAAAGTCTGAAACCTGAATGCAATTTTACAGTAATCCACTGGGACTGTACTGTAATTCTTACCTAGGAAAAAACAGAAAAAATGTGAATCATGCTAATTGCCTTTGTATCAAAAAAAATTTAAAAAACTGGTTTTTAAAGGAATTTTTGGTCCCATTTTTCAGGTTTTCCTGTTGGCAATTGGGGGGACAAATGCCTATTTTCTACCTGTACCCCACTGTTGATGATACTTTTCTCCCTGTTACTGACCCTCCCTCACCCCCACCCCCCAAAATACACCACCCCTATATGTATTGTGACAAAGAATTAGGTTTTTCATCTTACGATTTCATAAACACTTTTTCTGATGATAATGATACTTTTCAATCAGCAAAAGAAAAAACTATTAAAAAGGTGCCCCACTGCCCCCTTAAATTTAGTTTTTGGCTCTTTTTAAAGTTACTTTCTTTTGAATATCTCGCTTAAGTGCTACATTTTAAAATACTAACTGACCATGCAAGTTTAAAAACATAGAATATGAAACTATTGCAGTGTAAAACCTTTTCAAAGATCCTACTTGCGAGTCATACTTTGTTAATGGGCAATACACTGTTTTAAATTACATATGTCAAATATGCCACTTTAACTGGAAAAAATCCAGGATAGCATGTTGTCCTGTGTCCCCCTTTTGGTCTTTGCTTGTCAAAAATAATGTGCAGATTTTGGTTCACAAAAAATAATCCAAAATTGGTCGAATGGGGGAAGGGGGGGGGGGGGGGGGTGGGTGGAGGCACATGTTACCTCTGTGTGATGTTTTTTGCTCAAAGGTTCATTGATAAGGTCACAAAAATTTACCAACCGCACTCGAGACAAAGACTGTTTTAAAAGGATTTGCTGTCTGGGGTCAAAAAAATACTGGTATTACAAAAAGAAGCTGCATTTTTCTGTTTTATAATTAAAATACAGCTTCTAAAACACCGAACCTTTCAAAAATTCAAACCCTGTATCTAATTAAAAATTTTAAAATTTCTTATTTAGCAAACAGCCCTGTTAAAGACGAGATTTTTAATTAAACTACAAAACAGGAACCTAGTGACACTATTTCACTGACATCTAAAAGTCATTGCCGTAGATAATTTCTGAAAACTCCCAAGGAAACATTTAAATTTCAGTTTTTTTCTGATTACAGTACTGTGATCGTTAACTCCCGTAAATTTTTTTTAGATCGGGAAAACCGCGCAAGTTCGCACTTTCGCCAAATTTACACAAAACGCACACGCAGATTTCAACAAATTCCGTAAAACCCAAAGCATACAATATCGCACACATGACCCAAGAAATTTTTGGTCAATGAAGCAAGAAGGAAAGTTTACTGATAAAATGAAAGGTTAGAAATTTTTAAGCCGTTTTCCCAAAAAAGGATCGCCGGGAAAAAAGAAATTTTTTTGGTACACTGTGGGCAACTTTTAACAAGCGTTAAATAAAATTTGCAAAGCTTAAAGGGAGATAAAAGGGGTTGCAGCTCTTATTATTGATATTATCCCAGTTGTATTAAACGCTTGTCGGGATTGACGGGGGACTAAAGAAAACAATACCCCGCAGCTGAGGGGAATGTGAACAAAACTGCTACAAATAAATTCGTCAGTTACAGCTGCGGTAGGAATGAATGCATAAGGCCTCCCTGCAAAGCCTCTGGGGTCCCAAAGCTTACGTAAAAGAAGATGCAAGTGTCTCGAAACGGGGAAAGCCAAGAAGGGAATAGGAAGCATTTTTTTTGAAATTTTTTTATAGAATTTGCTACAGCAATTCTTTTCATACTTTATTATCTATGAAAAAAGTTTCATTACCGATTAAAATTATCACATAAAAGCCAGATAGCTTGCAGGTACTTTTAAGTTCCCCCTTTTAACGAAAGTTTATGAGCTTACTAGGGGACTTCTACCAAGACAGCTCGCATACTTTGTACAGATGAAAAATCATGTAATTTAACAAATTTAAAATTATTTTGATTGTTTTTTAATCGGATACTTTTTGGGGGGAGGGGAGGTTTTGTATGCATTTCAGGGATAATAGGATGGAAACTGAATTTTTGCGGGTTCCAGTACAGCCGGGGGTAAACGAGAGAAACGTGAAAGAGTTTTTCAGCGAGTTTAACCTCTGAAAAAGTAACTGAAACAAAATTTAAAAAATTTCTGTTCACTTCACCCCTTTTTTCCACAAACGAATTTCTTTTTATTCGAACAAATTGGGGCAATGCCGCATGAAACGCGAATAGGGCGATGGTTAAACAAAAAGGGAATTACTATACAAGTTGCCGATTTATCAGTTTCTGACGGGGGACCCGCCCCGGCCCGTACGGGCCCTGGCCCCCCGCCCCTTTTTCGTTTTCATTTCACACAGATGTTCAATGGATATGGATCCCATTTTGGACCCGACCCCTAACCTTTGGACCTTTCTAACCAACCTCCCTATACTTTTTCCCGCTAGACGCAACCTAAATTTTAAATCTTACCTACTGTGGACAAACTTTTGAAATCCGAGTCCTTGGGGAAAAAAATTAACCCAAATTATAGTCCCTTCATGAAAATGAAAAAGGAAAATTCGGCAATCAATTTTCGAGACTTCGCCTCTGAATCTCTGACTCCCGGGCCCTACAGCGGAGTGCAATACAGTATTGCGAGATCTCCCTAAATTTCCCCCCGCGCGTACTGCTAACATACCAATTTTAACCTGGGCCCTTGGGGGAACCCTACCTGCATTTTCATTTTACTGGCCCCACCGCTGTATACGCTACAGGCGCCGGGTTGCAGGTCTAGTCATGTTCATGCACAATGGGCCTAAAACTCAACGGTTATGTGCAAATACCATTGTTGCTCTGTTATTATGAGGGCCGCTGCAAAAACAGGGAAAGCAGCTGCTTTTTACGTAAATATCCCAAACGCGCTCTGGGGGGTTTTTAAAAAAGGGTTAAACAAAGCTGGGCCGTGTTTTTAATTAAAAGGAAAAATGCACGATCGGGGGTTTAAACAAGCGATGCACGAGGGCGCAGCCCGAGTGCATCAGCGATAGCATTAACCCCCGGAGTGCATTATCCTCTATTTAATGCACGGGTCCCCCCGTTGATTAACCCCGTTCTTTATCACAAAAAATTTTTATGAAAAAAGAGGTAAAAGAAAGAAAAAATTTGTTTTGCAGATAACCCATTTTTATTGAAACAAAAACCCCCCCCCCCCAGAGATGAGACCTCTTCACAACCTTTCAAAACAATAGGCCTATTTTTGTGCGCAATTAATAAAGTAGCCCCATTTAAAAAAAATGAATTCAATGAAAAATTTATAAGTCATGAAAAATAACAAACGATGTGCTAAATTTTGAGAAATGGGATTCTTCTGAAAGACTTCAAAGCCGAAAAACAAAAAATTTAAAATTGGTAACGTAACTAGAGGTATTATGACTCCATGGTAAACCCCCCGCCACGAAATCTGTATTTTGTAAAACTGGGTACTTTGCACTCACAAAAGAGCATATTTACTAGGGCCCATCTGGTTTGGTACGCTGTGGGTCAACATGCTGTGTACAAACATAGAGCAGGAATCCATATCCTGCTCTAGGGACATAAACACTGCACTACGACGTATAGGCTATACGCAGTACGCGTAGTGACATATCCCCCAGTAAGCTTTTTAAATAGCGGGTCTTTTTAAAATTGCTCGTCATTTGTTCAAACCCCAACGGACTTGTTCAGGGGATTCTTGGCTTTTAGTTTTTCAAATGATGGACTTTGCCTAGGGTTCAGTTTTGATTTGGGAGATAAACAGTCACGCATTTCAAACGTACTTTGGAAAAGTTTGGGCATTTAGAGATCTCAAACCCTAACACTATAACGTTATAAGCCGATTTTGTTCGAGGATTCAGTGCTCGACAAAGGGAAATTTTTTTTTGTAAGTTGTAAAGTTCTGAGGGTTGGCGTAGGTTTTTTGCTCTGAATTATAACCGTTTATGGATCCCTTTGCCTCTGTAGGGGTTTCACGTAAAAATTTGGGAACAAAAATGTTTCTTAAAATGGAACGTTTTTTTTGTAGCCTTTATGTAATCTGTAACTAGGGCCCCAACGTTAGGCTTAGTGAGTAGTGTCCCATCAAAGCCCTAAAGTTGGATATAATATCTCTCAGCTAGGCCTATGTTAGTCCGCAGTCTGTGCCTGTATTTGTGAAGCTTTGGGGTTCCCCTACTATATAGGGAACAAAGTGTACTGAAACTAGGCCCCAGGTATCCTAGGCTAGGCCCCATATTTGTCAAGCCGCCTATCAAAGCTAGGTGATCTTTTAAAAACAGTGTGTATATAATAGGATTGTATTCATCCGCCGGTGATTTTATTCTTATTTACCGGGGGTTATCCAGGGTAATGCACGTCACCTGACCGTAAATTTAAAAATAAATTTGGGATTTTAACAAGTAGAATGAAACTTTATTCATTCACAGCGGCCAGCGCCCATTTGTGCGTAACCTTTTTTTGGGGAAATCGTATCCCAATAGTCCCCCTACGTTTCGTGACTCACACTATGCCCCGGGGGTTTTTTTTTTTAAACCCTTTGACAGCCAGCGCCATCTTGAATTTCCCATAACGTATTTCGTCCGATACGAAACTTTTTACCGAATCTTTTCTCAAGAGCAGACTTTTCTACACCCATGAAAGATAAAGGTACAAATTTAACTCGTAATATTGATTTTGCTGAAAATCTGCATGCTGAAAATTTTTTCCCATACAGCTGGTTCTAATTACGTACAGAGCGGCGCGTTTCCCCCCGGCCAGGTATGCAATTTTTCTTGTTGGCCCACTGTACTGTACTACAGGCCTACACCTAAGTGACGTACATCGTAAATAGACAGTGAGTCAGACAGGCTGTATTTTTTTTCAAGAGGTGGGGGTACCTAAAGGGCGGTTTTTCAGTTTTGATGGGTTTAAAGGTGATTGGTACACCAAAAAGGAAATTTTAACGCACAAGTCTGGAAAAAGGGGGAAAATCAAATGAAAACACTACAAGCAAACACAGAGCGTTGCTTTTCAATAAGTTTGGGCCCCCTTGCAGGGGCCTGGGAAAACTCGAATCGAAGGTTTTCTCATGAATTTAAAATGATATACAGTATTACCCTTGTTTGCATTCGCTACGTATTAAAAGAGGGGACAGTAGCCAGGGCGTAAGCGAATAGTGGGGAGTGTGCCCCGCTTGGGTATAAAATGTAAGGCATACAAAGATGGGCTGAAAAAAATGACAGTGAAAAGGGTCGCAGTTTCATTTTTGCGGGCCAGCGATTATCATTAAAAAGGGCATTCACCCTCGTATTGCCCCCGAAAAAATTTTATTTGCGGTTGTCTGCGGAAGGTATGGAAACATGCATCCATGGCCCTTAAACGATTGCTGCACCTTGCCATTTTATTCCCTGAAGAGAATTAAAAACACAGAGGAAAGCTCCCTCATTTCACAAACTAGAAAAAAATAGGATATTATTCAAAAAATGACGGTTCGGGACGGCTGATTAGGCTTTCCCAGGGGAAAAGAAAATTTTGCAAAAATGAATTAGGCCCCAACACTGGGTTGCAAATGTGGGGGGCCAAAATTTACAAACGCCCCCATCCCACGAAAATAGTAAGGTTTTGAGAAGGGGGGGTGGGGAACCCGCCCCTTTCCCAAAGGGAAGGGGCCAAACTATTTCTTTGGAGGATTTGTTGAAAAAAACCCGGCTAAACCTTTTGGTAATGCGACTTTTTTCAAGCAGAAACGGTTGTGCCGCCTTCCCGAAAATATCAAAAACCTACCCCTTGCTGATACTGCCATCTAATAATTTTTTCCCACGGCAACTTCTTTAGATTTAAACTTGACCAATATTATTCATGTCTTTAATAAAAAGCAAATTTCGAAAGGTGATATATTACACAATACACTGTTGCCCAGTTGGGTTATAACATGTTGGCGGTACGTCAAAAAACGGTGCCCCAACCAAAAAAAAATTTTCGGTTGATTTCTTCACTTACCAAACTTTGAAATACACTTTAAAACGCTATAAAAATTAATGTTTCGCCTTTGATATTATTTCCGGGCGTACACGTATACATAACGAATGGTTTGCAACCCGTGTTTGCAATGAACGCCCCGTTTTCCCCGTTCATCTAAGTGTTGAAACTTATCCTGCTCTAACAACTGCAACGTTAATGATTGATCGGTACTTTTTCCATATCAACGTTTTTTCATTTAACTCGCGTTTGATTTTTGAACACTTTGATTTTTTAAGAGACCTTGTCAAAGATTTTGCGCGATTTTTTAGGTGAAAAAAATGACCGCAAAACCGCAAATATTGTACGAATTTTCCACGAACCTTTGCGGGTCGAATTTTTGTACGATTTTGAAATGGGGCCAAATTGCAGAAATTCGAACAATTTCACAAAAAATCGCCAAATTCGAAAAATTTGATTCTTCGATATTGTACGGATTTAAAACATCACAGTACTGTAGTTTATATAAATGTAAGGGAATTTTGAAAAAGCTTCCTCCACTTTTTGCCACGTAAGTAAGGATATTGCATTCTGTAGAAGCATTACCACATCAGTATTTGAATAGATTAGCTAAAATGAAATTTGAGAGCCTGCAATGCAAGTATGTTCAAAAGCCCTGAAATTTGGGTAAATAGAAAAATTTAAAAACATGAATGCAATTTTCTTTAATCGTTCCTAAAATCTGAAAAAAGGTTTTAAAAACTAGAATAAGTACATAAGTTTTTTTCCACACAAGGTCAGCCCGCGCCAAAGATTTGGTGCGGCTAAAGTAGGGTTGTCCCCTGCCATGTACGCTATTGGGAAGTGATTGTGGTTTAAAAAGGCAAAATGCAGTCACCCCAATCAGAGTGTTTATCCTGCCCCACTCTTGTTCATGATTGCCTTTTTGATCATGTGAAATATTTTTGTTTTTAAATTGTAAAATTCAAGGGAGAACTTCCTCCTTTGCTTTACCTTTGTTTTAATGTTTATTTTCAAAACATTTTCAGGTGCTTGTAAAGCAAAAGGGAAATTTGCGAATTTGCCCGATTTTTCAGGGGAAAATTTTGGGCGACTGCCTTTTCCCTTTAAGACAAAAAAAGTATCTTCCATCAAGGGAAAAAAAAATGGCTGTCCACGGAGGAGGGGAAGAACGATGAAAAAAATATGATTGTTATCCTCTGAACTAGCAAAATGATTATGTTACTATTCCCCCTTTGGGATTGACTTTTATTTAAAGGCTAGGCATCACCCCAATCAGAGTTGATGCCCCTTCACTCTAGTTCATGAATGGTTTTTTTTTGATCAGTGACAGTGTTTCTGTTGTAAATTAAAAAAAAGTAAAGGAAATTTTTCCCTTTCTTTTCCTATTTTTGTAAAGTTATGTTTCAAAACGTCCTTCATAGGGCTTGTAATGCATAAGAGAGATTTTGCAAGAATTTCCTGATTTTCTAAAGCATTTTGGGACGACTGCCTACTGCCCTTTAAGGGGTCCTTCAATGATCCCACTAGCTTTCTGACACCTGGAATGAGTGAGTTCGGTAATTGTACCTACAGCACAGGCGTATTGACCTTTTAATTTAAAGTTCAGAGTGAGGGGGTGTTTCATTGTTTCAGCAGCGTTTTATATTTCGCCTTCATGAATCTCCTTTTCATAAAAATAACCTTAGTGGATTCCAGAAGCTTAAAAATGGTTTCAAAGTTGAAAAGAAATTTCAAATGAAAGACCTTTTGAAAGCATGCAAAAATTGGAATATCTTCTAAAATGAATGGAACTTAGTAGTCTACTCGGAAATTTTCTTTTAATACATTGAGAGTTTAAAGCAGAAAACACATACGTGGAAATATTCTTCTGCATAGCTACCGAAGCGTACGGACTCTTTTGCTCGCCACCGTACCTCTAGTGCAGGGCATTTACATATGTTATTGCACAGCTCGTTAATTATATCTGTTATAAGCGTATAGTATACGGTCAGATATTATAATAATGCATAGCAGCACACGTAACACATATGCACATGCAACTGACTAGCCGTGTTGGCCGGGGTACACTAGGAGACTTCATCAGGATAGCCTAAAAGGTTAGTGAGGGCATGGTTGTAAAGACCATGGACGGAGTTGCTAATTTTCAGAGGGGAAATGACCTCCGGCATTGTATGAGGATTTTCCCTCATAGAAATATGCAGTGGACTCCGAAGTCTCCTGACTTGACCTCGCGTCACATTGAAAGTAGTAAATGACTTGACTCACCTGCAAATTGAGTGACCGTTACAACACGGTGAAGGGAAATCGTGGGTTTATTTCTTTTACCATTTTTTCGAGTGTTCATTATCACACACATTTCTTCTATTCTAAATTGAAAATGTTGTTGCAGGCCCTATGGTAGCGTTTCGGTTCGGGCATTTTCGTGTGGCAAACACTACTAAAGTTAACGTTAACTAACTTAACGTTAGAACGAAGCTAGTTTATTCCACGTTTTCCCTCGACTCGCCATTATCGAATTAAAATGTTGTAGATACATCATCATCTTCCATAAATCTCAATAGCCTAGATTTTTGTGAGTCCTAACTCATACAACCTCCCTAAACTGCTTCGATAAAATGATCAATCTGAGTACTGTATACTAATAGTTGAGTACAGCTAGCTACCTGTCTGACATATAACGCTTTGTTGTGCACATCATACAATTATGGTACATTATATATATATCACTAGCATATCGCTACACTTCGTACTACATGTAATTTTTGAATGTTTACATCCTGCCCGCCATCGCCGGTGTCTTCGTAGTCGTATCTCATTGGCTGTGTATATGCTCTAGCTAACAGTGACCGGTCGCAAAAAGTTCGTCCCTTCCCTGCAGTTCCCCTCATTTGCCCTTTGATCCTTCGATCCTTAATGTTAATTTCCGACTCCCTTATTACACTAAATCCCTAGTAAGGGAAGCATGAATTCCTGACACAAGATACCTTCCAGAGTTTGTTTCAGGAAAGTTTTGATGTTCCTTCAGTCACTTCATTGTGGACTGGACAACGGAACACAATGTGATTTTGGGTATGCATAGAAACACAACAACAACCAGCAAATTGTGTTGAAAAGAAATACAAAATTAGGAGAGGATATCTTTCCATAAGAACTAATAGTTGGTATAGCTTTGGCGCATCAAGCTTCGAGGTGGTTCTGTTGTATTTTAAAGTTTCTCTACGTTCGTGCTATTTTTTCCTCCGCCTTTAGACGTCTTTGGTATATGTAATCTGTATTTCCTTTTAGGTCGTTTTAGTGGTTTTTATTAGGTGCTTTTGATATTTTAGCTACTATCGTTATTTTAAGGCTGCTTTTTAGATTGATTTTATGGATTGTTCTCTTACCGTTTATGTGTTTTGTTGGTTTTATTGAGGATAGCTACTGTACCCCGTCACGTAACCTAGGCTAGCTTTTGTAGAACCCCTTGCACCTGCCTCCCTCAGCTAGGGGTGAGTCAATTGGTATGTTTGCTCCATAGATCACCCTTGTCTGGGAGGCCTTGTTGCGCGGGGATCTTTAAAGCTTTGTTATTATTTGATTGCTCTCTTTTAGTATAGCCTTCTAAGCAGACTATGCCTAACGTTAGCCTGCCATCATGAGTGGTGCATTTTTCTTGTCGTTGTCTTTACTAATCTTCAATATCTCAACCAGGTGGCATGGAAGTGTTGAACTGTGCGCCACACCCCTGGATGTCTCATTAAGACCATTTTGAAATTATTCCAGTCGGTCCGTATTTTTCGCATTTTTCGATGGTATTACAGAGTTATATTCAACAGTATTAGCCTAGGCCTTTGGGTGTTCCCCCCCACCCCCCCCCCCCCCCCCCCCCCATTAGTTTGTGCTATTAGTAGGGGTATCAGTGTTAAACCTTATGTGTCAACATCACAAGATTGCACATGCTCTCATTATGTGCTTGCTTCTATTTTAGGTGGGACATTGAGTTAAACCACAGGCCCAGTATTTTACTGTGGGTCGCAGCAAACTGGTTAAAAAGCGGGATAAAGCTGTTGAATGTGACCGGTGTGTTAAATGGTCCGATCACCGGTGTCCAGCATTGGACAATTCTGAGTATCAACTGGTTACAGCTCTCAAACCCTAAGATAAATGGTATTGTCCCTAATTGTTCATCTCCCTGTGGTAGTTGCGCACAATGGTTCTGGGTACTGATCCAGCATTGAATGCGCTCTGCAAAACTGATACATATATAGGTGCCTAGGTTGACGACATTCATTAGCATCATATCCAGAGGCCACAATTGCGGTTTGATATGTCCAACCTGTAACCAAAGTAATCTACTACGCACCACTTTTATAGCACTGTTTCCCAAAATTAGCATCCACTGTTAGGCTTACCCCACATCATATTTTTGAAGTGTCTTATGATTCGAATCATAATGGGGATCCAAATTTTTCCGTTACTCTAGCTGAGACACCTTCAAGATCGAAACATATCCCTGGTAAGTAAAACTGCTCATAAGAGAGATTTCCTTAGTTTCAATAAATATTAAATGGTATTCGGGGTAAAAAATTGATCCTTCACAAAGCCTTTTCTTAGTGTAATCTGAACCTGATGTTGTGGCTCCCAGGAACTAAAGTTGATGACTCTATTACAAACGATGATTTGTTCCCTTCCTGCCTAGACTATACCTTTTCAAAATTGATCGTACACTTGGGTGTGGGCACTATTGCTCCTGGTTATAAATAACCTAACCCTTCAAGGGTCACAATCTCACTGATGGTCTGATCATCTTGGCAAGTTCTCTATTAATGGACTATGCATTATGTCGCCTCCTGGATAGGGATGTCCTGACCTCCATCTGAGCACACATCTTTACTTCGGAGCACTAAAACAAATTATGCAATATCACAAACTAGAAAAGCAACCTTGCTTTCATATTTTGGAGATTTCATTTCAGCAGAATTGATTGGCTTCTAAGGCTCATAAGGACGTGGGTTGTGTCTGATATAGTTTCCGGTAAGCTGCTTCTAGATATCATATATGATTTTGGCGCTGATCAACTGTAAAACTTCGCTACTATGCGTGATAACACGCTTGTTTATTTAATACGCAACTCGCCTAGTCATACATTGAGTTTTCTCCCTTGGACCCTTTTAGCGACCATGAGGCCTTATTTTGTAGACTGACATTGTCTCGTACCAACATCAGACAATCCCGTAGCTTATTTGGCAGGTTTCCACGGGTGATTATAGTACAATGATGAGGATAACCCGGACTTTCGCTTTAGTTACTTTTACGGGGTCAAAATAATCGCTCATTGATGAAAACTGGCAATTTTAAAGTCCTTCCTCGAAGAACTTTAAAAAAAAAACGTCCCTACCAAATTAACTAGAACGAGGACATCCCTCCCCTGGGTTATATGACGGCATAACGTAAGCTGATCAGAAGAGAAGGCGGGACAAGTTGGCATGCTATTTTTAAAAAACTCGTAAGAACAAAATCCATGACAAATGGTTGAATTGCGTAAGAAAGTTAAAAGAGAAGTTTATATCTCCCTACGAATTACATAATGCTATGATTCGGAGATAATAAAAAATGACCGAAGGGCCCTTGTTGGAAGTACATTAATGGTCAAAAAGGATAAACTGTATCCCCCTCTCCAGACAATCGCGAAACTATCGCATCACTGATCTTTGGAAAGGCCCTTGCCCTTCAATTCCCAGTTTACTAGTGTCTTCACTAAGACTGTGTTTCAGTATAATCCCATTCGTAGAGCCTTCTTGTACCGAGAATGGCCGTATTTTCTATCTCCACTACATGGGGTTGAAAAACCTGTTAAAAGGTCTCATAAAAAATTAAAAGGCTGTTGGACCTGAACAATATCCATCCTTGGTCTAAGACAATGCATCTGACTTTGCCCCTATGTTGAGTCACCTTTATCAACAATCCCTCTCCAACGGAGAATTACCCTTTTGACTGGAAGAGGGCACCATGGTTTGCCCTATTTAATAAAAAAAATGACAGCTCTCTCCCAGTAATTATCTGCCGGTCTCACTTCCTGTATTTTGTTGTAAATTATTAGTAGAACACATTATAGAGCTCAAATCTCATGGACTTCTTTGAGTCCAAGAATATCCTTCATCAAAGCAGCATGCCTTTAGAAGATCACACAGCTTGATACTCAACTGGTGTCAGTCATTGAAGAGACTGGGCCTTCATCCCTGGATAGAGAACAAAAACAAACGGATGTTTGCGTCTCTGGATTTTTGAAAGGCTTTGACACTGTGCCTCATGAGCTACTAAAAACCAGGCTCTTTAGCCTGATGTGTATCAAACCGATCCTCCAGTGGGGTTGCGATTCCTATCTGATCGTAACAGCTGGTTGTAGTGAAATGGTACTCGTCCTTCTTTTGAGGATGTCGTGTCTGGAGTCCCTCAGGGTCTCGTCTTAGGACTCCATTCTCTTTTTTGTGGCGCACATTAATGATATCGTAAATGTTTGCATTCTATGTCAGCTTTTTGCCGATGATTGTGTTTGCTATCGAGTCATTGATGATGATGTGACTGTCGTAGGCTCCATGATACATTGGATAATGCTAGGTCTCTGGCTAAAGACGTGGGGTATGAGGATTCCAGCCTTCAAAGTGTAATATCATCCTTTTGCCATCAAAAGAGCCTGTTTTGTTTCGATTATGTCTTGAATTGGTGAAAGGTTACTTACGGTCACTCAATTAAGTACTTAGGGGTTTGCAATCACTAAAGCGACCTAAGTTTGATTAGCATATGTCCATTTATTTGTAATAAAGGTAACACAATCTTAGGGTACTTCAAAGAACCTGGTTTTGCTCTTAGTGATGTAAGCTAGCTCTTATAAGGTCTTCTCAGGACAGTTTTGGAATACGCAAGTTCTGGTGTGGGATCCATCACCAGTATTTATTTAGCAGGATAAGCTTGAGAGTATTCAAAGGAGATCGGCTTCGCTTTAAATGCAGCTCAAACTTCTCCCGGGAGGGCCAATGGTCTATGACTTCTGTTTCTGAAATACGCTTGATCTCCCTACGTTAGCGGACCGTCGTAGACAAAACAGATTGATCCTGTTCTCTAAGGGTGTTTTGAAAAGCAACAAATTCCTGTGGATAGACTTCGCATCCCACCGTAGAACACGTTGGATGCATAATTCTTGCATTTTTGCACCTCTTTACTAGGACAAACTTGCTACAATCATAGTTCCCCCTAATACGGTTAAGGATTGGAATAGTCCTCCCTGCTTCTTAGTTGCGAAATTCCCTTGATCATAAGGACCCTGCCCAGTTTTATTGCTAACAACTGGGGCTTGATACCTTCTCGACGCATGCCGTGTGAAGTAATGTCCTTCTGGATTGTGTTCCACCATATTTCGAAAGAAAAAGAAGAAGAAGATTAGATGACTCAATCATTTTTGAAGTTAGGATAGAAGTTAGGGCTTGGAATGCAGTCCTCTCACTCCAACTCACATTCTTTACAATCGTAATTTGCAGTTTGCAGCCTGTTACCAATTGATACCAATCGCACACCAATTGGGTAACAGTATTTTTTTGCTGAGGTGCTAAATTTTCCAACATGGTAAAATTTGTACCAGTCAACCCGAAGTGAAGACTAATGATCATATTGAGGAAAATGTAGATCTGAACCTGTTTTTCTCTACATAGAACTTTTGAAGCTTGGGGAAGAACCAATTCAAACCTATTAATTTCTAAGCTCTAATTTGTTGCATGTTCTAATCCAGATCTGGGTATTCTTCAGAGTCCTGATCGTGTTTCCTCTAAGAAATTAATCCACTGAGCTCAAACTACCCAATATATGCAAATTTGGACTCACTGCTAAATGCAGAGCATGTGCCAAGTTGCCCCTTAATGCCCATCAAACCCTCTTTTTTTTCGATTTTTCTCCAACATCAGTGCGTCAAATTAGAATCCAGTTGGGTCAAATTGGCGTTATAGTGGCTAAGCAGAGACACTGTTCCCTGATTCCAGGGAATTAAAGAGTTTGGTAACCTACCAAGGCCCATCTACACAAACAGATTCTCCTTGAAAAAATTTAGGAAGGTAGTAAACATTTAACCAAAGGCGATTTTTACGAAAAGCTGTCATCGACGGTCTTTTGCCCCCAAAAGCCCCCTGGAAAATCCAAGAATGAAAAAATATTTAAACTACATGATGATTCATATAAAAAGCCCCCCACCCTCCATGAATGATGGAGGCCCCACACAAAATTGTTTTCCAGGCTATGACAACACCACTGCAGTGTCCACAGAAATCTGAGAGGTTGCAACAATGAATGTTTTGTGCAATGGACGGCATCTTGTCCTAGGGTTAGTTGATTAAAGGGAGAAGTGCAGTCACCCCAATAAGAATTGTATAGTAGATTATCCTATTTCCTAAATGGCTCTTGAGATCATGTGACAGTATTTTTCTTCACTAAATTGTATAATCTTACAAGCACAGCAACTGCTTGATTTACCCTTAAAGATGCAATATTCATGTCCTAAATATCATGAAAGTACTTGAAGCGAAATAAGAATATCTGTGACATTTAGCTATTGTTTCAAAACAAGTTTGGGGCGAATGCCTTCTGACCTTAAGCCCTCAAATGTACATGTGCTGATCATACCTGCACTGAGGTATATGAACTTAAGTAGTGTTTTACAGCTACTTTCCAGTACACAAACACTTAGACCACATGAACCGCAGTACCACTACTGAAAAAAACTTGTACACAGGTTGTCTTGGCCACACCTGAGTTGTACAGTCCGAGCTCAAACCCTGTGAACTTCAAAAATCTATCCAATAAGTACCCAGCGAGAGTGTGTCAGTCTGTTCCTTTCAATTCTTTATACATCAGCTTACAATACACAGAGCATAAAAACAAAACTCAATAGTTTGCTTCATTCAACGAACTTGTAAAGTACGGCTCTTTTGTGCTAAATAATATTTTTTTCACTGACCATCCCTCTACTAAACCCACCGCAAGAAGTTTTAGTTACACACTCATACGCAATTTCCTGTGTTCTATAGTTACTTTTCATTTGCTTGTACAATCCTTTTATACAAAACATGGTAAATAGATGAAATCACAAAAACTCTGTGTATCACAGGTCCCACAAATGAATACCAACTGCCAATAGACTAACAAGTACGATCTACTTTTCATATAAATAGTTTGTTGCAACAAAATATTAATGGTGCTAGCCCTGGTGATAAAATGGGTCACATACTATACACTTTGCAAACTTGGCTTTCATAGCATGAACTCACAGATTCCCTTTTAAAGAACTTTTTTGTCATTCTGTGCATGTTTAAAATGAATGGTAGTCCACAGGGCAGGGATTTTATTTATTTTTGTTTTTTTTTTGGTTGCATATCATCTTTCAATGGGAAAATCTCCCAAGCCAAGACAGACATATGGGTATGATAGTGTGATGGGATGGGGTTGCACGCTGGTAGAACCTATAAGCAATTAAGTCCACTGCAAAAATGCTGAAAGCTCCCTTCCATGGTATGCAGGTCCAGGGACCCTTCTTGGGCCTCCAGGTAGAGTCCGGAGACAAAATTCCAGTGGATAAGAATGGGTCCAAAGATCCTCCCCCCGCCCCCCCCCCCCCGGTAAGCTGGGAATTTACATGAGAGTTGTTTGTATAAGCTTGAGTAGCACATTTACCTATCATCAATGCACTAATGTGGCATTAAAAAGACCAACCAGAAAGCCAAAGGCTTAGTGATCCCTTGCCATATTGATATATGTAACAAACATGAATCACCACATGACAGCATGAATCCCTCACAGTTGTCCGCACTTGAGATATCATGTTTAATACGGTCAAATGCTTTTGAATCTTGCAACTCAAATGACGCTACATGCTAAAAAAATATTAAACAAATCCACATGCCAAGTATGTGATTCCCTCATCGTTATCCCTCCTTGAAATAGGTTTACTAAGCTCTTGACCTTTGTGACCTTAATAACCTTCGACCTGCACGGAAATATAGGGATCATCCACTGTCAAGTGTGAGATCCTCCAGTTATCCTTTCTTGAGTAATCGTGTTTCAATGTTTTTTGTACCTTTTGACCTCTGGTGACCAAAATGGACCTTTGACCTCACCAAAATTTATAGAGATGGATCTACTCAATATGGGCAATACACAAGCTAGTATGATATTCCCTAACAGTTTACCCTTCTTGATATATCATGTTACAATGTTTTGACCTTTTGACCTGTGGTGACCCTACATGACTTTGAACCTCCCACCAAAAATAATAGGTCATCTACTCAATATGGAAATCCACGTGCTAACTATGAGATCCCTTACAGTGATCCTTCTTGACCTCATAGATTTTACAAGGTTTTGACCTTTTGACCACTAGTGACCCCAAATGACCTTTGACCGCCACCAAAAAACAATGGGATCATCTTACTGCAATATGGGCAATCCCAGGTCGCTACTATGAGATCCCTTAAGTTATCCTGCTTGACATATAGTATTTACAAAGTTTTTGACGCTTTGAACCACAGTGACCCCAAGTGGCCTTTGAACCGCCACCAAAACCATGGGGATCATCTACTCAATATTGACAATCCACATGGTGAGTACCGATCCACTCTCACTTATCCTTCTGAGATATTCATGTTTGCAAGGTTTTTATGTTTTAACCTCTGATGCCCAAAATGACCTTTGAACTCCATCCAAAACCAAGAGATTATCTACTCAATTGAGCAGATCCACATCTAAATATAGATCCATCACAGTTTATCCTTCTTGAGATATCATGTTTACAAGGTTTTGGTCTTTTGACCACTAGGGATCCAATGACCTTTGACCTCACCAGAAAACAATAGAATCATCTACTCAATACAGACAGTCCACATGTAAGTATGAGATCCCGCTCCTTATCCTTCTGAGATATCGTGTTTACAAGTTTTTGATGTTTTGACCTCTGATGACCCCAAATGACTTGACCTCCACCAAAAATAATAGGGTCATCTACTCCAATAGGGCAATCCACGTGCTACTATGAGATCCCTCCAGTTATCCGCCTTTAGAAATAGTGTTTACAATGTTTTTGACCTTTGTGACCTCTGGTGACTCCAAATGACCTTGACCTCCACCAAAATAATAGGGATCATCTCCTCAATATTGACAATCCACATGCTAAGTATGAGATCCCTCACAGTTACCCTTCTTGAGATTCATGTTTACAAGGTTATAATGTTTGTTGACCTCTTGTGACCCAAAATGACCTTTGACCTCCACCAAAAACAATAGGGATTCATCTACTCCTACGGACATCCACATGCTAATTATGAGATCCCTCACAGTTACCCTTCTTGAGATACCCTGTTTACAAATGTTTTGGACCTTTTGACCTCTGATGACTCCAGATGACCTTTGACCTGGCACCAAAAATAATAGAAATCATTTACTTAATATGGGCACTCCACATGCTAAAGGTATGAATTCCTCAAGTTTACCCTTCCTTGAGATATATTGTTTTACCAGGTTTTTGACCTTTGACCACTGGTGACCCAAATGACCTTTGACCTCCACCAAAAACATAGGATCATCTACTCAATATGGGCAATAAGATGGTATATGAGATCCCTCACATTTACCTTCTGGAGATACCGTGTTTACAAGCAATTCTCCAGGTATTTAGCTAATTTGACCTCTGTGACCCCAATGACCTTTTACCTCCACCAAAAAAAATAGGGGTATCAATCCTACTTAAATATGGGCAACCCCCCTACCTGCCAAGTATAGCTCCATTCGGAGTTACCCATCTTGAATATCGCGTTTACAAGGTTTTGAACCTTTTGACCCTGTGATGAACCCCAAATGACCTTTCCCTCCATCAAAAACAATAGGGATCATCTACTCAATTGACCGAGCAAACCCACACACTCAAGTAGATGGAGCTCAGTCATAGTTACCCTTCTTGAGATATCGTGTTTACAAGCAAACTTCCACACACCCGACACACACATACAATACATACATACATACGCACACACATACACACACACACAGCGCCCATCGCCATCGCATAGATTCCTTCTTCCTTGGCAAGGAATCAAAAAGCAAAGTACAACATCCAACTTTGAGTGATGGTGCATGGTGCTGTTGAAAAATAATTGCTATCAAGCTACTGTACCTTACAAAGAAGAACTGAAAAAAAGCGAGAAGATCTACAATCGATGTAACAGTCCAATCAAGCAATGTCCGAAACAATTTCTACTTCTCAAGACATTTGTTAAAACACTATGTCTTTTAATTTGCAACGAGGTTATTATCCACTTTTTAAAATGTCCTTGATATAGACCTATATCACAGCTGACTTTGCTTTTTGATCCTTTATTTATTTTTTTTTCTGGTCAAATTCTGCTTTGCTGGCTGACTAGAGTTCCCCAGCAGCTATATTGTGGCCCACAGTGGGACGCCATGTAATGACCCCTTGGTCGGTTGTCACACAGTCCTAACCAGTCCCATCCAAATTATAAACTTCAGTGTTATCATTCATGTCTTAATTGTGAATTTAGCACTACTTTTATATGTATAGAACATCAGATTGAGGGCAAAGCTGATGGAGTGAGGGGGGAGGAGGAGAAAGGGAGAAGAGGAGAAGGAGGAGGGAGAGAGGGGGAGGGAAGGAGAGGAAGGGAGAGGAGAAGGGGGGGGGAAGAAAAGGGCCCGCTCGCGCTCTTAGAGCAAATTTCCATGGATGGAGATACGCAATGCTAAAAAACATAAACTGTAACAAATACAAAGATTATTTACAATGGCCTAGACTTTAGAACAAGAGAAAGATAGGAACATCAAAAACATGTGAAAACGAGAATCGGCATATTTACAAGGTAGGTAGTAAGAAGTAACGTGAAACACAATCAAAATCAAAACAGACCAAGGATAAACAGGACACACGAGAATTCCAGTTCAAGGAAAAAGTTACTGGTCAAGCGTATAAACATAAGAGACATTGTCTGCCTCACACGACGTGGGGATTCCATTCTGGCAGAAAGTTTCCCAAAATTTACCAAGCTGATCTCTGTTCTTCAAGGAATTGTAAACAATTCTTAACTTTTGCTTTACTGAGCTATGCAAGAATCTTTTTATATCGACCGGACGCTCGAGATTAATTTCACTCACGCGGCTAAGACCAGACAACATTTTTGTAGCAATTGAGACGGAAATCAAACAAAAGGTCACTTTGTTTGTTCTCCAGCTTGCTTGATTTAGCCTCACTGTCAGCATCACTGTATGATTTAAAGCCATAGTGCGCACTTTTCCAAATTTTCTCAAAATTAAGGTCAGGGTATTTTTCAGTCCAATAAATTTCTCCTTTGGGTTTAACCGAAGCCTGTCCATGGAGCAACAGAACCGCGCTCTTAGTATACAGTGCGGTGGAGCTAACCCAGTGATCATTCTCCTTCCCACCTTCAAAGTCTAACTGGAAGCTCTTCTCGCTGTCGACCGTAACGAGGGAGTCCCCTTCGAGAATTGTTGGAATCCAGGGATCGGGGAAGGCACTACAAATCTCCTGAATAACCTCACCCACGTCATCAGCGTTCAAATGACTATCCGGGTCAGCAAGTAAAATAAGCTCAAGAATTGCTTCATTTGGTATTCTCCTTGGCAGCATTTCGTACATTAAATCTCTCACACAGACAATCCCACCAGAAATAAATGATTTGTCGAGGAACATTTTGCCGTTTACATCTCGCAGGAGATGATTATGAAAAAGGGGTTGGGACAGTATTTCTTCCCTTGTGCTTGGGGGACGAATTCTCCCTTCGGTTAATTTGCGCCAGGCAAGTAACATTTCACGAATAAAACCTTGCAATTTACGAAGTGACCTTGGATCAGGTAACATTTTTAAAACCTGGAGACCCATATTCATGTTCTCATACTGGTTAAAATTATATACAAGTAAAGCTTTTAACATCACATTGATATCCTCTCTTTGGATTTTGCCAATAATTTTCAATCTGAGAGCGTCTCGTCTCTGCTTAAGATCAAAAAGGTTAAGGCCTCCTTTTTCAACTGGGAGCGTTAACACGTCATAATTAATGAGGGGTTTGCCATGGCCCCACATGAAAGCGGTAACATTCTTACGATAAGCATCACAAACCCAGTCTGGAACTGGGACAACGGTAGCCATGTAAATAAAACGTGAAGCCACAAGGGCATTAACGACAAGTGATTTACCCTTAAAGGACAGTTTGCGCCCTTTCCAGCGCTGCAAAACCGTTCCGCAACTGTCGCTGAGTTCATCCCAATTTTCTTTTTCAACGAGATGATCATTGTTTCCTACCGCAACCCCTAGTATTGTGAGAAAGTCAGACCTCACGGGGAAGGGATAATTCAGGCTGAGACTTTTCGACCTACCGATAAGAAGCAACTCAGTCTTCTCGTAGTTGCATTTAGAGCCCGAGGCTCTTTCATAATCTTTAATAGTTTCAAAAACACTGACAATGCTTTCACTGTTCGCCAGCATAAATGTAGTGTCATCAGCGTGTTGGAACATTCGCGCTTCAAAATTCAGAAATTTGATGCCAGATATGTTGGCATTTTTGTATATTGCCTCACGGAACGGTTCTGCGCTAATAACATAGAGGAGTGCCGATATAGGACACCCCTGTCTCACACCCCTCTTAATTTCAAAAACATCGGACAAGAAGCCATTGTGCTTGATGTGACTTTTGATATCAGTATATAAAATCTTAATCCAGTTACGAAAATAATGGCCAAAACCTACTCTTTCAAGAACACGAAACAAATATTGGTGATTAACCCTATCGAAGGCCTTTAACTGATCAATTTTCAAAATCAACCCATTACGGTTATTTTCGTTGACATAACGAATAACATTTTGAATGATCATGATATTATCAGCAATGTCTCTGCCGGGAATGCAGCAAGTCTGATCATTTGAAATAATTGAGCTGATAACTTTAGAGATTCTATTAGCTAGAGCTTTCGTAATAATCTTATAGTCAATGTTAAGCAAACTAATTGGTCTCCAGTTAGAAAGCCTAGTAAGATCTCCTTTTTTGGGAATAAGAGAAATCATACCTGTTTTCATGGATTCGCACATTTCACTTGATTCATAGATAGTAGAACAAATGCGAAGGAGGATAGGTCCAAGTACGTCCCAAAATTTCTTAAAAAATTCAACAGTGAGCCCGTCAAGTCCTGGGCTTTTATTACTCTTCATATGAGAGAGGGCAAAGGAAAGTTCCTCCAAATTAATTTCTTCTTCACAAAATTGTGTTTCCTCCTCAGAAAGAAATCTATCCAAATGATTCAAAAATTCAAGCTGAATATTTTCTTGCGTGCTTTCCAGAGAATATAACTTTTTGTAAAAACACATTTGTTCACGAAGAACAGATTTTTGATCCGTAACGATTTCACCCCTTTCGGTAATAATTGATCTCACAACTTTTTTCCTTTGCCGGGATGATTCCAAATTAAGGAAAAACTTTGTAGATTTCTCACCTTCTTCCCCTTACTCCAAATCCAGATATGGATTTATATCTGGATATATCTGGCTAAAAACAGTCTTTATATGGCCATATCAAGCCAGATATACAGCCAGATTTAGATGCCTTGATACATTATATCAAGTTTTATATGGCCATATCAAGCCAGATATAACTTGATACAATGCAATTCCAGATATGCATAAAGTTTTATATGGCCATATCAAGCCAGATATAACTTGATGAAATGTCTGTCCAGATATGTAAATACAGTTTTATATGGCCATATCAAGCCAGATATAACTTGATGAAATGCCAGTCCAGATATGTAAATACAGTTATATATGGCCATATCAAGCCAGATATAACTTGATACGATGCAATTCCAGATATGCAAATAAAGTTTTATATGGCCATATCAAGCCAGATATAACTTGATATGCAAATGAGCATTTTGTTACTTTGTTTTATTATTTATTTGATTTGATTCTTCGAATTATGCTTGTTACAAACTAAGACATGTTTTGGATACCGTATCACCTTCCCAGACATTGCAGTTATTTAGTGGCTACACTTCTGTTAATACCGCAGTTTACTAAGTGAACTTATATAAATGATTTGCATATTTGGGCGGGGCTTGTATCTAAACCTACATTTTTCATGATTTAGGAAGTTGAAAGTAAATGATGCACTACGCAGTAAACAAAATTTAGAGTCAAATACGTTATAAAGTTTAAAATAAGAAGCCCACATCACTGTGATTACATAAAATACGAAATTTCAAGGCATTTTTCTGTTCACTGTTATGAAATAAGTTGAATTTATGTACTTAAGTCAATTCAACCTAATACTTACATTAAATTCTAATTCATGGAACACTTAAACATGGTTTGGTGGTGTTCAAAGTCTCCATGAGGAGCGTGGACTATAAGTCCTAACTATAATTCATAACTAGAGCAGATATGGTCCGGATACAATTTTATCTGTGCCATATAAAGGCTTGATCCAAATAGAACTTTATCTGGCCATATATGGTTTAGATCTGGTTCTGGTTTAGATCTGTGTTATATCTGCGTAACTTTTTATCTGATCTGATCTGATATAAATTCCATATCTGGTGCAGATATGGGCCGGATATGGAAATATATTCTGCTCATATAAGGACCATATCTGGTCCAGATAAAATTTTATCTGTTCCATATAAAGACTTGATCCAGATAAAACTTTATCTGGCCATATATGGCTTAGATCTGGTTCTGGCGTAGATCTGGGTTATATCTGCCCAAATTTTTATCTGGCCCAGATATAAATCCCATATCTGCAGCAGATATGGGCCAGTTATGAAATCCATATCTGGCCCGTACATGGAATTTCATATCTGGCCCATATCTGGATTTCGAGTAAGGGTCGTACCAGAGAACTTTCGATCGAATTGCCACACCGTTTAGTTCATGATCCAATAAAACATTGAGTCGGCTACGCAGTTCGAGTAGCCTTGTAGTGTCGTAGTCGGCAAATTTCTGTGCTTTAAACTGCTCGTAGTCTATTTTCTTAATGAGAGATTGTTTCTCTCTATCACGTTTGCGTTTTCGGCGTTTTCCGTATTCAATACATTTAACTTTAATTGCCTCTTTCATGCTATCATACCATATTTTAATACCGTCCGGGTCGGAGGGAGCCGTATTAGTCCAATTGTCCAAAATAAAAAGCCTTGTGTCATTGCAGAAGTTGTCATCCTCCAAAAATGAATTATTAAAAATCCATGTACCAGGTCCCCTTGGAATGAGAGTAAGATCCAATTGTAATTCGACAAAGTCATGATCCGAAGAAGGATAATGGATAATTTCACATTTAATGACATTTAGAAGAAGCTCCTTACTAATTAGAAATCGGTCTATCCTCGATGCCGAGGACATGTCGCTGGAAGTACGAGTAAACTGAATTTTTGAGGGATGTTTTTCCCTCCACACGTCGATCAATTTGTACTTGTCCATGAGATCCTTTAGGGCTTTTCTCGAGGAGTCCGGTCTTGGGCCAGATGGAAATCTGTCCTGATAAGGATCAATAACACAATTAAAGTCACCTGTAACAACAACAGGGCCGTGACAAGATGCAACAATTTTATCCAACTCCAAGAAAAATTCTTTTCGCTCCGATGGAATGTTACACGGTGCATAAATATTAATAACACTGATTTTTTTGATCATCAAATTCTATTTCCATGACTTCTATCCTCCCTTTTTGGGGGTGCTATGACGAATAACGTCAATATCACTGTCATTACGAAAAACGGAGGCAGTACCCCGTCTTCTTGTATCCGGAAAATTAGAAGCATAAATATTGCCATCCCACTCACTTTCTGCTTCCAGAAGAGTATCATTATCCCAAAAAGTCTCCTGTAAAAAAGTAACATCAAACTTGGTTTTCCCAATAAAAGTAAACAAATTGTTCCTTCGCTCTTGGCTTACCAAACCGTTACAGTTAAGTGTGGCGAGCCTGATCATTATGAAGTAAAATGTTATGAGTCCTTGCATTGTGACTGTATTGACTTGGATACACGCGCCGTATCTAGATTTGGTACAAACTTCTTTTTGTTAGGGTTACGTTGTACAACCTGCCATTTTATTTCGTCCCACGTATATTCATCGCTGCTTGATTCTCTTCCTCTCTTGTTAAGTGCCTCGGTCATTTCAACATTTTCCTCTTACGGTCTGGTCGATGTATTACTAGCGGTTGTCGTCTTCGATAATTCGTTGTTCGAGGGTTGGGTATTGCCGGTTGTGGGGGGTTTGGGGTCGGGAGCTGCAACGGCGGGTGGGGAGTCTTCTGATTCTTTGCTCGGGTTTGCTTCTTGGTCCATCTCGGTGTCCGGACTGAGCTCACAATTAAAACTTTTGTGCCCCAATCCCTGACACCTATAACACTTAACTTTGGGGCACTTGCTCTCAGAGTGTCCCTGCACCTTACACTCCTTACAAACGTATTGTGCACACTCCCGCATAAGGTGGTTGTCCTCTAAACATAAATTGCACACACGGGTCTGACCATTATGTTTTACTCGCAAATGGATGCCAGAGATAAGGATAGAATAGGGGAGACTCTTAGTGTTCGCCGGCAGTTCAATCCTGGCATACCGAATTCCGTTATCAACAGAAGGAAAGTCCTCATACTTCTTGTGTGTCCAATCACTTCGAAGTTTGCAGCCATATGATGTCAATTTTTCCGTCAGATCCTCATCCGAGATAAATGTAGGCACTCCAAATATGCTTGCTGTAATCAGACTTTTGGTTACACCTCTCACATTGCAAGGTTTACCTCCCACTACAAGTCCTGCACTCTGCAACAACTCAGCGTCACTCTTTGAACTAACAGTAAGTACCCATTCAAGCCCCACTTTCACACAACCGAGGATATTTTCCTTTCCAATGTCTTCCGCTACGGCTCTTAGAATATCTCGTGCGCTAAAAGTTTGATCAGTTAACTTCACACTGTTCTCCCGCATCTGCCTGTGTTTGTCCACGGGAGGCGCCGTACCGCTGCCTGCAGCACACACGTGTGACGCAGTGTCAGACATTCTTCCTCGCGCTGCCACGGAGGCAGGCGATCACAACACTTTATAAACTGTCCAAACAAAAAAGTTTGCCAAATAATCAGAACAAAAATTGGTCCACAAGAGTCAGAACATGTCAGTGGAGCTGACAATCACTTTTTCAGGAAAGAAAATCCACTCAGAACGGCGAAAATGATGAAAATCCGAGAGCTCCCGCAAAACGCGTGCACGAGAACCGGTATTTTCAACGTGATAGGGCCGTAGACAACAGAAGTAGTGATTTATTGAACCTACTTCATGTTTCATCTGCTTCTCCAGTCTTCTTGAGCTTACACTCTTGTGAAGTATGTCAATGACCGAACTTTGTTGCCTTAATTCACGGGACACAAAAATTGACAGTCTAAACTGGGTGATTATTTCAGCAAAGGATACTTTTCGAAAACTACGAGAAACGGGGGCGCGTTGAGAAAACAAAGCTGGTCCATAGTTAAGCTAAGCTGTTGTAAAAGGTAGACTAACAGTAACCAAATTTACAATAAATTTACAATAACCGAAGAAGAAGAAGAAGAAGAAGAAGAAGAAGAAGAAGAAGAAGAAGAAGAAGAAGAAGAAGAAGAAGAAGAAGAAGAAGAAGAAGAAGAAGAAGAAGAAGAAGAAGAAGAAGAAGAAGAAGAAGAAGAAGAAGAAGAAGAAGAAGAAGAAGAAGAAGAAGAAGAAGAAGAAGAAGAAGAAGAAGAAGAAGAAGAAGAAGAAGAAGAAGAAGAAGAAGAAGAAGAAGAAGAAGAAGAAAAAGAAAAAGAAGAAGAAAAAGAAGAAGGGGAAGGGGAAGAGGAAGAGGAAGGGGAAGGGGAAGGGGAAGAGGAAGCGGAAGAGGAAGGAGGAGGAGGAGGACGACCAAGAAGAAGAAGAAGAAGAAGAAACAACAACAACAACAACAATAATAATAATAATAATAATAATAATAATAATAATAATAATAATAATAATAATTATAATAATAATTTTCCATCTTTTACTTCTATCGAAATCAAAATCTCATAAACATTTGGCTATATACATACAAAACATTGTCAATATAGGAATGAAGTAAAAGACAAAGAACTTATTGACATTCCAAATTAAGTTTGTATGAAAGGCAATTACAGAAATCCTTTGTAACACGTTTACTTGGAGTACTATTTTTGGAACAAATATGATGTTCAACCTTTGGAACAAACTTCAATTTTTTGTAGAACTGAAAAACATTAGGCTTAACGCTTTGGAGTCGACAACTGAAAAGATAATATTTACAGTGAAAAATAATGAAATTCAATGGATGATCGATAAGTAAATTGTAACCAAAAAAGAAATCCTTCTTTGAAAGAATAAACTGCCGTCCGAAAAGAAATTGCTCTGTATCTAAGAGAAAACGCTGACGTAAAAGGGCAACTCCAAAATAAGTGATCTAACGTTTCGACTTCAGCATTACAGAAGTTACACAAAGGGCTATTTACTTTTTTCATTAAAAATAAAACCTTGTTTGTACCCAGAATCCTGTGAAGAAATCGAAACTGAAAATAGATTATTTTAGTTTCTGATAACGTCAACGAAGGGGTTTTAAAAATTACCCTCCACTCATCATCCGTAAGATTAAATTCCAAGTTCCATTTATCTAAAGATCTTGGGGGAAGCACAACACTAGAAATCAGTTTAGAATAAGCTAACTTTGAGCTGGGAGTTCTGACATTATCACCATCTACATTGTCACCACCCCCTAAAAATAAATTACTCTTCGAATTCTTAGGGATTGCCGCGATTAGCCCAAAGTAATCTGTAAAGGGGAACCTATTCACATGAAACTGATCGCAAAAGGATTGAAAAGTTAAAGGTGAGTTATTATTCCTAAAAACATCCCGCACATAAATCACCCCCCCCCCCAAACAACTTATCGTAAAAAATAATCGCCTTGTTGACTTTGATATGACTATTGTTCCACAAAATATGTGTACCAAAATTATCTTGAAGGCTATGAAAATTCATCGCACCCCAAGCGCAGCAAACATTCCTTATAAAGATATTTTTAATACATCTCAAATCGCCACTTGTAAAATTGCAGTCAAATAGAAACTTGCCCCCATAATTACCCAAATAGTGATCGAAAAACAATTTCCAGATTCCATTACAGTCATCCCTATACCTTTTGACCCAAGTAATTTTAAGAGCGGAAATGAAACTTCTAACATGGGTAACTTTCAAACCTGCATTTTCAAAAGAGTTATACATAGTGTTTCTCTTAACCTTGTCTGGGTTTCCAGACCAAATAAAATCAAAAATGCAACCCTGAATATCTTGAATGAAATAATCAGGTGGGTCAGGCAAAACTGGGAATAAAAAGACTAACTGCGAAAGTGCAAATGATTTTACAATTACATTCTTACCTATAGGGGTCAAATCTCTTACGACCAGGCATTCATAATATTTTTAAGCCTAGAAAGTTTCTGAAGGTAATTTAGCCTAAAAAGATCATCACCGTTATGATTAAAGGTAATCCCAAGAAACTTAATTGGACCAGGGGAAAGAGTAATACCGATTTCAGGAAGGAAGGCTCTGTTCGAAAGGAAAGGGATTGTTCGAAATAAAAGGACCTAGAGGAAACAAATGAGATTTTCCCAGATTAATCTTAAGTCCAGAAGCATGCTCGAAATCATGCAAAATATTCAGCATTTCTGCGATAGATTTAATGAGTCTCCCGACAAATTTGGTTTTGCTCTGAATGAGGACAGATTCTTCAATACATTCCCAATATTGTTCAACTTTCCGTAATAAAAACTAACCATTTCCAGTTTTTTATTAATAAAAACGAGTTCGTCCTTCTTTCGGCGGCCCTTCGCATCTGTCAGGAATTCGAGTTGCTGCCCCCTCGTCGTGGAGCTTAGCCAACCTGTCTGGAAAATCCTGTCTGAAGGGCGGGTCACACTACAGCCATTTTCAATCCGAAATCCGATCCGAATTTTTCCGTATCGGACCAATAGTTTTTATTCAGACTTCGTTCTAAGGATGACCACGCTGTATCGATAACTGATCCTAGTTTGTCTCATCTGCTCATGATAAACTGTTCTGCTACCATTATATAACTTATACCGCTCAACCGCTTTGTTCGAAACCAATCCGATTTTTGCACACGTGTCCGATAAACGCTGTCTGCCGATGTGACGTCACGAAATAATTAGTTAACATTTTATTTTCGTAGTCCTCTGATGCAAATCATATATTTATATAGGTTGGCAAATTTCTGGATCTTTCCGAGCAGGGATGGAGAAGATTTTAACTAAACTCACGGCAAAAATCGGACCGAAATCCTGTCAGAAATCGCTCTAGTGCGTGACCTGCGCATAAGCCTGCATGCAGGTTTGACTGTTTCACTGTGGTCAATGATTTTCCTGTAAAATTTCGGTGCGTTTTGCGCGCAATCCTTACTGTAGACTTTCTATCACTTATGAACGTTATAGGCACAAAATACAGTTAACTATTTTAGCTAGGTGTACACCCAACGTTAGATCGAGGCCGGGCGTGTGATTTTCACGTAGCAATTTTATACCTTGAGTAACACACGAAATGTGATGACTGTATGGCTGTATGGCTGTATGACTGCCCTCAGTAAAGAGGGCAGTGTCATAAGCGTATTGAAGGATCTGAATTTCCCTGTTCAAGATATTAATACCCTTAGAGTTATGATTAACGAATACATGCCTAGCTAGAACTTCGCTACAAAGGATAAATAAGTAAGGGCTTAAGGGGCACCCTTGCCGGACACCTCTCCTTATATCAAAAAAAAAAAAAAGAAAACCAGTGGATAAACCATTATTACATACACAAGCAGAACAACCGTTATGAAAAGTTTGAATCCAACTCTTAAAGCCATCCCCAAAGTTAAAATAATCAAGAGTTTTGTGGATGAAGTTCCAGTCAATAGAGTCAAATGCCTTTTCAAAATCAATGAAGAAAATAAAACCTGGGATATCTTTAAGATTAGTATAGTCGACCAAATAGAAAAAACAAAGCGGATATTTTCACCAATAAACCGATTCTGAAGAAAGCCTGTCTGATTACTATTAATAAGATTACTTAAAATGCCCTTTAAACGTGTACCTAAAGCCTTTGCAGCAATCTTCTAATCTGTGTATGAAAGTGAGATAGGCCTATAATTATTTAACAATGACGGGTCATTTTCTTGCTTCAAAATTAATGTAATATTGCTACGACATTGTTCATCAGATAGCTTACGATTATCAAAAGCATGGATCAACGAAGAGACAACAAAAGTTTTAATTGTGGGCCAAAACATTTGTAAAAATCCATAGAAAACCCGTCACTTTCGGGTGATTCACCATTTGCCATTGAAAAGAGGGCAATCCTACATTCCTCCTCTGAAAGGTAACCATCACGGACAGAGAGATCTATTTCAGAATGGGGGTCAGGGAGACGATCAAAATAGGCTGTTGAACTACATGGACAAGAACAGTACAGTGAACTAAAGAAAGATCGAATTTCATCTAAGATTTGATTAGGCTCGTCCAAGAGGAGACCGTCATTATTTAAAACTTTATAAATAGTAGACATACGCCTATTGCGCCTTTCGAGGTTCAAGAAATACTTTGAATTAGACTCCCCTTCTTCAACCCATCTGGCCCTGGATCTAACCATGATACCTTCTATCTTATGCTTATAAAGAATATGTAATTTATCACGAGCATCATCCAGATCCCTTTGACGATCAGACTCGCTAAAATTATCTGATTCAAGCTTACAAATGAGGGAAATAAAGAGTTCGCTCGTAATTACAAAGATAAGTAGCTTTTCGCTTACTATACAAAATGGTTTTCTCATGTATCTTGAATTTCAAATTTT
Source organism: Holothuria leucospilota (assembly GCA_029531755.1). NCBI lineage: Eukaryota > Metazoa > Echinodermata > Holothuroidea > Aspidochirotida > Holothuriidae > Holothuria > Holothuria leucospilota. Next base: position 10,702,951 of record CM055974.1, on the reverse strand, counting down.
CCCAAAAAAAGCAAAGGATTAAAATTCACATTAAGTGGATCTTGCTTAAAAGAATCAATTAGCAGATTAATTGAGTTAACATAATAAGAGTAGGAAAGAAGTGAATTATTAAATTTCCAATATCCCTTCCCCCTACGCATGTCAGTGGGATCACAACATAAAACAATCATGCAATGGTCAGATTGGAGAGTGGGTTGAAAGTAACTGTCGGAAACTTTGAAAGAAAGATGACGTGCTATGATAAAAAAAATCTAATCTACAACGAATATCAGCCATACTTGAGTTCCAGGTAAAATGTTTAGATAAGGGGTTCCTTTCCCTCCAAATGTCAATGAGATCATGCGTAGCCATGAGTTTGAGACAGTCAGATATAGCATTAAAATTTGTTCTTCTAACACCCCCTTTTTTATCCAGATCCAGATTGAAAACGAAATTAAAATCCCCTCCAAAAATTATGTTATCGCATTGGAAATCGGAAAGACGGGTAGAGACATTGCCGAAAAAAGTAGCATTATCAATATTTGGTCCATACACGCTCACGAGGGTCAGGGTACAACCACTATGGTTAATGTCAACAATAATACATCTACCATGGTCATCACAATATGTACGAGAAATATCGAAGGAAAAATTGGGTCTAAAGACAATAGCCACCCCCTTACTTACAGTAGTGCCATGAGAATAAATAATTTTTCCTCCCCATTCATTAGCCCAGTAATGGTTATCGGAAAAGCAGCTATGAGTTTCTTGAATGAAAATTATATCGAAACGATGCCTATGAAGATTGGCAAATTGCTGTCTTCTTATATTGGGCTGTCTCAGGCCTCTAGCGTTAAAACTAGCAATTTTAATCCCCGTCTTGATAATGAATTAAATTGCCATTACGAGAACCGTTTACTGTTTCAATACACTTCATAACTGAACAAAATTTACTTAGATGAAAGATGATATAGCAACCCGACGAATAATTCAGATGGATAAAGATAAAACAAGAAAAAAACTTATGTCTATGTCCAAAACGTGGACACAGAAAAAAAGGGAAAAATAAAGGTCACTTGACCTGTACGAGTGAAATGAAAAGCATTAGATTAATGTCTCAGGAAGGAGAGTTAACTGTTGTGAAACCATAAGATCCTTGATTAATCTAAGTTTCTGTTGCAAAATCGATCATTATTGAAAGTTGAATGGCTTGCCTGAAGAGTCTCGCCACTTCCCAAAGGAAAATCTTAATTTACTTCCTCTGTCGTAAAGAGCTTGAACCTGCGAGGCCCACTTCTTCTCGGCTAGATCGATACGAGTTAAGTCGTCGACGATGAAGAAGCTCTGTTCCTGCAGGGCCGTGCGTCGATTCTTCAGTAGAAACAACTTATCCTTATACGAAAGGAATCGGACTAGGATATGGAGCGGACGACCCGGCGTTCCTCTTCCATCTCTGTGACACCTTTCAATCACAAACCCATTATCACCGGCATTGAATAGAGGGAGCACCTTTGTCTTCACAAATTCCTCACGATCTTCACCTGTAGTCACAGCTACGCCAACAATACGCAAGTTGTTGCGTCTTGACATGCTCTCTAACTTATTGATTTCTGAGTCTTTGGTTGTGACCAGGCTCTCTAAAGCAGAAATTCGAGCACACAAATCCTCATGTTGACTTTCCTTGGCCGCCATTTTGTCAAAGAAGGTCATCAATTCGTTTGGCACGAAATTCGATAGATTTTCCTAGTTCATCTTCCAGTTTTTGAAGGCTTTTCTGAAGATCATTAATGGCCCTTTGAAAAACGTCCTGGAAAGATTCGATGGCCGACTTCCAGTTCGATGAAGTGTCTGCATCACGCTTGGCGCCTGTAGGGGATACGATTTGCGACGCCATCTTGACTTCGTCGTAAGGTGATGCGGGTGGCAGATCTCTTTAGGCCTTCATTTTGCGATAAGAGGGGTCTCCCCCTACGACCACCTCCTGACATGATGAACCCTGACAACAATAAAGATTACACAGAGCCAGGATTCTAGACAATGATTTCCAAATTAGGAAAATTTAAGTAAAATTTCCACCTGAGGTCGAGACACACCTTTAGCTCCTCATTGTCAGGCTCGAAATAATAATAATAATAATAATAATAATAATAATAATAATAATAATAATAATAATAATAATAATAATAATAATAATAATAATAATAATAATAATAATAATAATAAATAATAATAATAATAATAATAATAATAATAATAATAATAATAATAATAATAATAATAATAATAATAATAATAATAATAATAATAATAATAATAATAATAATAATAATAATAATAATAATAATAATAATAATAATAATAATAATAATAATAATAATAATAATAATAATAATAATAATAATAATAATAATAATAATAATAATAATAAGAAGAATAATAATAATAATAATAATAATAATAATAATAATAATAATAATAATAATAATAATAATAATAATAATAATAATAATAATAATAATAATAATAATAATAATAATAAATAATAATAATAATAATAATAATAATAAATAATAATAATAATAATAATAATAATAATAATAATAATAATAATAATAATAATAATAATAATAATAATAATAATAATAATAATAATAATAATAATAATAATAATAATAATAATAATAATAATAATAATAATAATAATAATAATAATAATAATAATTTTTGTCTCGCTTTTTATTTTATCCTTTGATGCAACAATATATGTACAATTTGCATCACGTGTCCATTCTTAACAAGGGTAGAATCTATAAATCATATAACATACTCATAGAATAAACATTTCTTTGAAGAGTGTGATGCGAGATACATTACTAGCCTTGCTTAATATGTAATATTCAACGTTTAGGTAATACTTAAATTTATAGGAAAAAGCAATGGCATCTGGAATATTATTATTTAACTTGCAATTAAAAATATAGTACTTTCCATGTAAAATAAAAAAATTGATTGGATGTTTAGCATCCTCGAACTTCCCAAACGTAATATAATTAAAATCAATTTCAAATGTACTTTTTAAACACAGGTTACATATCTCTGACCAAAAGAGTTTAACGTAATCACATTCCCAAAAGAGGTGCTCCAGTGTCTCATTAACTTCATGACAGAGAGTACAAAGCGAGCTTTCTTTAACCTTTATCCTATATAGAAAATTATTTACACCAAGTATTCTTTGCAAGAAACGGAACTGAAAATAATGCAACTTCGTATCTCTCACAGCAATATAAGGTAACATAAAAATTTGATTCCAGTCATACACTTTGTTATCAATGTCCTGCCATTTAAAGATTGCCTTTGGAACTTGTGATTTCTCCTTAACTAAATAATTATATACATATTTCGTGATCTTTGGTAAAGAGATGGCTTTCGTGAGCCGTTGCTCATTTTCATTTTGAATATGGACGCAATTAATACTTTTTTCCAAGACGACGGAATTGCAGAAAGGATACCAAAATAAAGAGTGAATGGAAAACGGTTCAAATCATACTTCATACAAAAAGAGTTATAATCCAAAGCATTACCATCTTGGTCGAAAAAATGATGTAATTTGAAAGCCTCCTTACGTCTGAGAATATTAGAATAAATAAGTATGTTATCAATTTTTATAAAGGAATTGTTCAAGACGCTCTGGTTTCCATAAAAGTTACTATCTGGAGATCTAAAATTGAAGTCAGACCATGCATAACAAACGTCACGAATAAAAACATTTGAAATATTGATATCTTTTTTAGAAAAATTGCATTCAAATAAAAAACCTTTACCATATTTTTTAAGTTCTTCATCAAACAAAACCTTCCACAAACTATCATTTCCATCAAGATAAAGTTTAACCCACTTGCATTTTAAACTTATTGCAAATAACCTTACATCAATCATACTTAAACCACCTTTGGATTTACTATTGATTAAAACATTTCTCTTAACTTTGTCTGGCTTTTTAGACCAGATAAAACTGTAGAAAAGGCACTCAAGATCCTTAAAATATTGAATACTTGGATTTGGTAACACAGAAAAAAGATAAACTAGTTGAGATATAAGAAAAGTTTTAATAAGAACAATTTTTCCAATGGGAGTAAGGTCCCGGGAAGACCAGAGATTAATAATTTTTTTAATTCGAGATAATTTCGGAACATAGTTCAGCTGAAAAAAATCATCATGATGATGCGTAAATGAGATACCTAGATACTTGACGGATTCGTGGCTAATGACAAAGTCAAATGTTTCAAAATATGGGGGTGGGTAAGAGAAAAGAGGGCCAAGAGGGAAAAGAGAGGATTTGTCTAAATTTACATTTAGACCAGACTCTTTACAAAACTTTTTAAGTACACTCACTGTTTCAATAATATCATTCAATGACCCATCTGTTTTAATAACCGTGTCGTCTGCATAGGTAGAAATTTTAAAAACCGAATTTGAGATAACAATTCCATTAATAGTGAAATTAGATTTGATCATAGCAGTGAAAATAACGGCACATGTAATAAATAAGTAAGACTGAGGGGGCATCCTTGACGCACACCCCTTGAAATCCTAAAATATTTAGTAAGGAAACCATTATTTACCACACACGATGAAGTATTATTGTACAATGTTCGAACCTACAGTCTAAAGTCACTACCAAAATTAAAATAAGCAAGGGTGTTTTGAATAAATCCCCAGTCAAGTCGATCGAACGCTTTCTCGTAATCCAGAAAAATAAGTGCTCCAGGGATATCATGATCATTACAATAACTAATGAGGTCAAGAATTAATCTAACATTTTCCCCAATGAAACGACCTTTTAAGAATCCGCTTTGTTCTGGGTCTATTAAATCAGTGAGCACCGTTTTCAATCGTGTAGCCATACACTTGGCAGCGATTTTGTAATCTACGTTGAGTAGAGCGATTGGACGCCAATTCTTTATAAAGCGGTTGTCTTTATTTTCTTTTGGAATGAGCGTTAAACAAGCTCTACCTTGTTCATCAGAAATAACGCCTGATTGATAGGCATAGTTAAATGAATTTACAACAAGTGGACCAACCTCGTCCCATAATACACGGTAAAATTCAACAGGGATTCTATCGGAGCCTGGAGATTTGTTCAAGGACATTGAGAATAATGAGCAACTACATTCCTCGAGGGTGAGAAGCCCCTCACAACTCTTTGACTGATCCTCAGAAAGTTTGGAATGCGAAATATCTAAGTTGTTAAAAAAAGTGTCTGACTGAATGTCATCATCTTTTGTATAAAGACCCTTATAGAAATTTTTAATTGTTTCTAAAATATCCTCAGTACTTTCAACCTTTGTATTATTATCTAAAATTAATTGCTTAATAGAGTTGAATGACTTATTCCTTTTCTCCAAATTTAAAAAATATTTAGTATTCTTCTCACCTTTTTCTGACCAACGGGCTCTTGATCTTATTATAATACCTCTTACTATATAATCATACATTGCATCTAACTTAGTTCTACATTCTTCGAGTTCATTTTTAACATTTACAGGTGGATAAACAGCATACTTTTGCTCAAGATGAGCAATTTTTTCTACTAATTTCTTTTCGTCTAATTATCGCTTTCGAGTTACACGTTTAGAATAGGTGATCGATACAGATCTGATAGCAACTTTACATGATTCCCATAAGAGACTTGGGTTAAAAGTGGGGTGATTAGCGATAACCTCCTTTATTGCATCTCTCACAGAACAAACATAATCTACGTCATCTAAAAGTGAAGTATTTAATTTCCAAATACCATTACCACGAGGTGTACCAATTAAAACTTTTAAGGTTACACACAAATGATCTGAACCAAAAAGTGGTATAATAGAAACATCGCTCACAGCATTCTTTAGATGATTGGATATGATAAAATAATCTAACCTACAATGTATAAAAGTATCAATATTGGAATGCCATGTATACAGTTTAACACTGGGATTTCTCTCCCGCCAAATATCGATTAGGTCAAAGGTTTCCATCATCCTTAGCACTTTATTACGGGCATTGAAATTTGTTTGAGCTCTTCCTCCTCCCTTGTCCAGAGCTAAATTCATCACAAAATTAAAGTCCGCTCCCCAAATAATGGCGTCCCAGTTGTGAATAACAAAATACCCCTCCAGTTTTGAGAAAAGTGAAACATTGTCAACATTATGGCCATAAATATTGATCAATTCAAGTAATACATTATTGCAATTAACAATTAATATTACGAATCGGCCACCCGTATCGATTATAGCATCAATCAGCACAAAACTTGTAGACGGATTAATGAGGATTGCAACACCTTTACTGAAACGTGAACCGTGTGACAAGAACAGTTTCCCTCCCCATTCATTAGCCCAAATAGATGTATCAGAAGGAATGGAATGTGTTTCTTGCAGAAAGGCAAAGTCGTACTTATGAATATGTGGAAAGGAAAAATAGTTTGCGGCGTTTCTTGCAATCTCGAATACCTCTTACGTTAAAGGTAACAAATGAATACATGCCCATTGCAAATGATGAGGTACAATGCTAAGTAAACAAGCACACTATCAGTCGCAAATAATAATAATAATAATAATAATAATAATAATAATAATAATAATAATAATAATAATAATAATAATAATGATAATGATAATGATAATGATAATGATAATGATAATGATGATGATGATGATGATGATGATGATGATGATGATGATGATGATGATGATGATGATGATGATGATGATGATGATGATGATGATGATGATGATGATGATGATGATGATGATGATGATGATGATGATGATGATGAGATGATGATGATGATGATGATGATGATGATGATGATGATGATGATGATGATGATGATGATGATGATGATGATGATGATGATGATGATGATGATGATGATGATGATGATGATGATGATGATGATGATGATGATGATGATGATGATGATGATGATGATGATGATGATGATGATGATGATGATGATGATGATGATGATGATGATGATAATAATAATGATAATAATAATAATAATAATAATAATAATAATAATAATAATAATAATAATAAGCGTGGATACTACCTTAGGGCGACAGTTACATTGACTTGTACACTAAAAATTCAAATTTTCTAACCCTAACCCTAACCCTACCCCTAACCCCACCCTAACCAAATTTGGTAGACATACTTATTAGACCAAAATGAACAATTTAAGCCTATTTGCGACAATAAAATTATTTTTCTAAATGGAACCTATTCCTTTAAGGCGACAGCTATGTGTCGCCTTAATTCCAGGTGTCGCCTTAATGTCGTTGAATTAGCACGAAGTGTCGCCTTAAGTCATAATCCATGCTGATAATAATAATAATAATAATAATAACAACAACAACAACAACAACAACAACAACAATAATAATAATAACAACAACAACAATAATAACAATAACAACAACAATAACAATAATAACAAAAATAACAACAATAACAATAACACTAATACTAATACTATACTTAATAATCGCATAACCTCAATTTTACCACTTATATTTCATACAATTTATATACATAATTTTCATTATCTGCACTTTATAGGAAATATTCTTTGAAAAGCAGTTCTCTTGCATATTTGTTTTCTTTTTGCAAGATATAATATTCTACGTCAAGTAAAAAGCAAAATTTAAAATAAAAGGCATCAGCGTCGGGAAGTTTTTCAGAGAGCTTACAGTTGAATATATAATATTTAGCATGCATAATAAGGAAATTGATGGGGTGGTTATCTCCATCGACTAAACCAAAATTAACTTGATCTTGGCTTAAGACTAAATCATTTTTTAAACACTTGGATAAAATATCTTTCTTAAGATCTCTTAAAAGAGTAATAATGTTGCAAGACCAAAACAAATGATCTATAGTTTCTCTGGCATCCTTACAAAAAGTACATAGAGGGGAATCTTTCTTCCTAATTTTGAATAAGAAATTATTGCAACCTAGAATTCTGTGAATATAACGAAATTGAAAGAATTGAACTTTGGGGTCTCTCACAGCTTGGTAAGCGATGGTAAAAATATCTGACCAAAAATACGTAGTATTACTGTAGGATTCCCATTTTGGAATGGCGGTAGCTTTTGTCGCCTTTTGCTTGATAAAGTAATTAGAAACAACTTTGTTGCCACGTGCATGTGAAATGAACATTGCTAAACGCTTAACATTATCATTGACATCATTAATAGCATATATATTTAGTCTCCACTCTCTCGGGATGGCAGAAATTATACCATAGTATAGTGTAAAAGGAAAGAACCCAGTAACATTATACTTGTGACAGAAAACATTATAATTAAGCACTTCGCCTCTCTCATTAAAAAAATCACTTACTTTGTAAGCCTGAGTGTCTATGAGTGATTCGGAATAGATAAGTTTCTTCTCAATCTTAATATGTGAGTTATTTAAAATACATTGATTTGCATTAACATCTGGGGGCGGAAATTAAACGAAGACCAAGCACCCCAAACATCATAAATAAACCTGTTTTCAATAAAAACATCTTTCTTAGAGTAATTACATTCAAAAAGAAATTTACCCCCATAGGTCTTGAGTTCATTATCAAACAAGACTTTCCAAAATGCAAAACCTTCCTGTAAATAATTTTTCACCCATTTACATTTTAGGCTATAAGCAAAGGAAGGTAAATCGACCATCCCCAAACCACCTTCACATTTTGCACTTATAAGAACAGAGTGCTTTACCTTATCAGGTTTATTTGACCAAATAAATTTATACAACAGTCTCTCCAGTTCATGAAAAACGTAGATGGGGGATTTGGGAGAACGGCAAACAAATAAACTAACTGGGATAAAGCAAATATTTTTATTACCAGAATCTTTCCAATCGGTGTCAAATCCCTTGACGCCCAAGTGTTCAATAACGTTTTAATTCTAGAGAGTTTAGGCAAATAGTTCAGTCTACAGAAATCCTCCTCATGATGAGTGAAAGATATTCCCAAATAAATGATAGGTTCGCCCGTACATGTAAAAGGGAAGTTACGGAAATAATTCGGCGTCCTATAGTAAAAAGGTCCAAAGGCAAACAGATGAGATTTTTATAATTAACTTTCAACCCTGAGCCCTTTGAAAAGGTGTTCAATACATTAATAACCTCCATTAATGAACAATTAGTGCCATCAGTTATAAGTACAGTGTCATCAGCGTAATTGCTTATTTTAACAACATGATCACCAATGGAAATACCCCTAATGCTGTTATTATGTATAATCATATTATTAAAGATTTCAGTACAAAGAATGAAAAGGTATGGGCTCAACGGGCAGCCTTGACGCACTCCTCTTGATATCTTAAAGTATTGAGTAAAGTGACCATTATTTGATACGCAAGAAAAGGAATTGTTATACATAGTGCGAACCCAGTTCTTAAAATATGGACCAAAGTTGAAATAAGTAAGAGTATCAAACATAAAATTCCAATCAATCATATCAAATGCTTTTTCGTAGTCTAAGAAAATAGCAGCACCTTGAATGTCATTTTTATCACAATACCGAATTAAATCGAGAATTAAACGAATGTTTTCGCCAATATAACGGCCTTTTAGGAAACCAGTCTGTTCAGGACCAATTAAATCAGACAAAACGGGTTTTAATCTGTTTGCCAAAGATTTAGCAGCAATTTTGTAATCTGTATTGAGAAGAGCGATAGGACGCCAGTTTTTCAAGAAACGATGATCTTTGTTCGGTTTGGGGATAAGTGTTATACAGGCTCTTCCTTGTTCATCTGAAATGTAACCCCTATGATACGCATGATTAAACGAATTCACCACTAAAGGACCGACTTTATCCCAAAAAACTTTATAAAAGGCTGTAGGTATACCGTCACTTCCAGGGGATTTACCCACTGACATAGAGAATAAAGACCTACTAAATTCATCAAGGGTGAAGAGACCTTCACAGCTATTCTGTTGATCAATAGAAAGGACATTATGATTGAGTTGCACCTTATAAAAGAAATCATTAGATGATACGTTTTGATCCTTGGTATAAAGGTTCTGATAAAATCTCCTAGTTTCTTTCATTATAACTTGTAAATCATGAGTTACCAAATTGTTTTCTAAGAGAAGTTCATTAATAGAAGACAACATTCTATTTCGTTTCTCCAGATTGAGAAAATACTTAGTATTCTTTTCACCCAACTCAGATCATCTAGCCCTTGAGCGTAAAATGATACCTTTAAGCTTTTGGTCGTAAAGAGCTTCAAGCGCGGCCCTAGCGTAATTTAAATAGATGGAATTAACAGAAGACGGATTAAGAGAAAACTGATGCTCTAGATTAGAAATTCTCTTCAGTAACGAGCGTTCATAAAGTCTGCGTTGATGGGAGGGGTAAGAAGAATACGTAATCGAAGCAGATCTGATATTTAGTTTGCAGGTTTCCCATAACAAACAGGATTCTGATCATGACAAGAATTTACTGTGTCGGCTATTGTACGAGAGATTAGCTTAATGTCGTCAAGAAGAGAAGAGTCGTCAAGAAGAGAAGAACTAAGTTTCCACATGCCTTTTCCTCTTTCAACTCCTAACTGAAGTGCCAAGGATACACTCGCATGATCACATCCAAACACCGAAGTGATAGAACAATCAGTAACTGAATGCTTTAACTGACGGGAGATAAGAAAAAAATCTTGCCTACAATGGATGGAGGGGTCAATGGAGGAATGCCGTGTGAAGGACTTGCTTTTAGGATTACGATCGCGCCAAATATCCAATAAATCATGGTTTTCTATCAAACTAAGAAGTTTTGCTCGGGCATTAAAATTGGTTTGTGGCAACCCCCCAATTTTATCTTCTTGTAAGTTTAAGACAAGATTGAAATCCCCTCCCCAGATAATTACATCCCAATCATAATTGCTAATATGGGCTTCAATGCTTGTAAAAAGGTCCACTCTGTCAAGGTTATGCCCAAAAATATTGATTAATAATAGATTCACATTACATACTTTAGCACATAAAATAACAAATCGACCATCACTATCACAAACAACTTTAGCAGGATCAACTGAATCGCTAGGTTTCAATAAAATTGAAATTCCTTTGCTAAAAACTGTACCATGAGCAAAAAAAGCTTTGCCACCCCACTCATTTGACCATATGATTTGGTCCTGGTGAGTTGAGTGAGATTCTTGAAGAAAAATAAAATCGTAATTGTTTCTATGAAAATAGGCAAAGAGTTTCCTACGTTTTTTGCAGTTCCTTAGACCTCTTACATTTTAAGAGCAGAACTTGTACACAGTCATTGAAATATAATATAATTAACAAACGTAAAGCTATCGCGAATGACCAAAGGCATTCGAATATAAAAACAAACAGGATTATTTTTGACAACCATTTGGACTTTGTATCCAAAGACGAATGCAGGGCGGGTTAATAATTTACCCTCTGAGAACTGAAAGATTGATATAGTTGATATCTTTGATTTAAGGCGAAAAATGATAGATACAATATAAATATCTAGAAGATGAATAAAAAAGAGAAAAAAGGAAAACAAAAACAAACTAGATCCAGGCATAGCAGCTAAAATACTGCCCAGATAGACAACGTCCACCAGGACGATAGGTTCGAGCAGCAAAAGCTTGGGGTGGATGAAAAACGGGGAAATGAGAATAAAAGGAGAATGTAGCCCCTTAAGAAAACATTATAAAACAGTATAATAATTGGAAAATTGAGATCCTAAAAAACAGGAAAAGACATACCCTTTATGCGCCACAAATGTCCGTTAATAGTATATGGCGTATAGCAACAACAAATTTAAAATACATAGGGCTTTCCAGCTGCATCACGCCACTTTCCACTAGAAAAACGGAGTTTTACACCTCCTGCATACAAATCTTTTACTTTTGTAGCCCATTTTTTCTTCTCCGCAAGGTCTGATCTCGTTAAGTCATCTACGATGAAGAAAGATTGTCCTTCGAGCGAAGCTCGTCTGCGTTTCATTACGTAGACTTTAGACTAGTAGGAAAGGCACCGTACAAGAATATGAGGGGGACGTCCAGCAAATCCCCGACCGTCCCGGTGACAACGTTCAATTTTAATTTCCAAATCATCGCCAAAAAAGGAAGAACTTTCTCTTTTACCAGGTCTTCGCAGACTTCACCTTCTGCAACAGGAATTCCTACGATTCTAAAATTGTTTCGGCGAGACATTCTCTCTAACTTGTTTATTTCGGAGAAACTCTATTCCAGTGAACTTTCCAGGACAGCAACTTTTTCGTGCAGTTCGTCACATTCTTTGTTAGCGTCTTTTTGGACTCTAAAACATCTATACGTTTGCTCTGGAATTCCACAGCCTTCCCCAGGTCATTCTCTAGCTTTGAAATGAATCTCTGTAAGGCCTCCATTCAGCGTTGAACAGACGTCTGAAAAGACTCAATAGCCGTTTTCCATGTGTCATCATGGCTGCCATACTCACTATCAGTTTCATCGCGGAACTGAGCCCTGGGAAAATCAGTATAGACCTCCAAAGTGGGCGTATGCCTACGAGAGCTGGCTCGGGTAGTGGACACATTTTGGCTTAATGGAGGCCTTCCTCGCTTCGGGGCACCAGCATTTCCGGGCATTTCACCAGATGATAAGCTAACAAATGAACAGGTATTTCCAAAAGTACGCACAAAACCTCAGATTCTCAGTTAGAAACGGAAAATTCTCAGCCCCGATATGCCAAGCATTAGCCTCGAACTCAACAATAATAATAATGATGATGATGATGATGATGATGATGATGATGATGATGATGATGATGATGATGATGATGATGATGATGATGATGATGATGATGATGATGATGATGATGATGATGATGATGATGATGATGATGATGATGATGATGATGATGATGATGATGATGATGATGATGATAATAATAATAATAATCAGTAATACCTTCTCTTATTGGACG
>CM055974.1:10637500-10685000 GCA_029531755.1 Holothuria leucospilota | reverse complement strand
TTTCCAACGTTTAAAATATATATTCTTATAATTCTACACTTTAGGTCCACTTTAAAACTCCTAAAATGAAACGTGCATGTATGGGATAGGAGACAAAACTGATTGAAATTTATTTTATTGCAGTATTATTAATGTAAAATTTGGACTTAAACCTTAAGAATGGATTCACAGGCAGAGGTATAAATAATTGGTTGGGATGGCGTCACCAGGAAGGGAGAGGGAGGAGGGAGGAAGATACCGTACCATAACACACGTCAGTCTTTAAGCGCCTGTCACACCTCACCGGATTGCAATAACGGACAGGAAACGAAGACCCAAAATGGCACTCCGTTGATGTACGTTAGTATCCGTTTAGTCTCCTGTTCTCCTCCGCCGGCTTCGTTTCATGACCGGGAACGTCCGGTATGAACGGCGAGAGACTTTGAACATGCACAAAACTTGGACCGGACATCGACCGAAAAAGGTCCCCCTTACGTATTCGTTACTTATCCGTTAAGCTTCCGTTTTATCATTTTCTCGTGCGTTTCTCATACTGGACTTCTCCGTTAGTATCCGTTCGTCTCCGGTGATTGCTCTTTGCTCACCGGATCATTACCGGACAACAAACGGATGAAACGTAGAACAGTACCTATACCGAATGTTCGACGGACACTAACGCATAAGTAACGAAAGCGTAAAGAAATAGAACTGAAAATGAACGGATAGGTAACGTACGTTTAACTGAAGAAACGAAAAAACACAGGCAAAGAAACGAATAGGCGACGGACATAGACCGAAGATGCAGCGTATTTACATCCTGTCCCCTCCTCATACTATAGCTTAACAAACGTTTTTGCCACTTTTTCTTGAATTTTTTTGGTGCGCCAGCATCCTTCCCCCTGCATCCGCCCCAGGCATGAGATGAGTGATCGCGGTTCTGAGGGAGGGTTAAGGGGAGGGGGGTTGAAAGATTTTTCGACTACCGGGAAGCCTTAGACGCAATCTGGTACAATATTTTGCATCTTTTGAAGTCATATTTTTTCTCGAGGAATCTAGTATCTAGGTAAGTAATCCAACGTTCTTTACTTTTGCCGACTACAGTTTTCCAGTTTTGTTGCACTTATTGTCGACGATTACATAACAAACGGGCAAGGGCGGCGATTTGTGTTGGCCATTGGGGGAGGGGCGCAGAATGGAAGTTGCCATCAAAGCGGAGCGCCATCATAGTTTGGTGCGAAGCGTACAAGAGAATTTTCGCTCTACAGACCCCGCAGACTGCATGAAATGGCACTTCTCGGGATCTTGGAGGCAGTTTTGAACCGTACGATACTTGATACGTGACGACTGACAGGCATGAGCGTGTGGACGGCGTTTGGTTGCGTTGGTATAGAAGCGGAGCGCCACTACCGGTTGGCACGGAGCTTACCGTTTAAAATGTTGCCAAAATGGCTTCTATATCGCAATTAAATGGTCCTTCTCAGACCTTTCAAATTGCACTGAAGCCATCTTGATATGTTGCATGATTTCTATTGGCTGGCGCGGACTCCGCCGATAAAATTTTTGCCAAAACAGCTCCCAGATCGCAAGAAATGGCCCTTCTCAGATCTTTCAAATTGCACTGAAGACATCTAGATATGTTACACGCCTTATATATATTTCCCACTTTCACGGAACTGTTACTCTTCCTCTGGTATAACCTTCTCTGCGTACCAATTTAACCATTTTGTGATTTTTGTGACATTATTGAACAATTTACACGGAAGTGAAAATCCTACTCTCCCCCCCTCCTTCCCTGTTTGGATACGATACTACACTACAGACATTTTCACTGCATGTGTAGGGCAAGTGTGCAACTAGAGCTGGTAGGTCCATGCCTACTGGATTTACACACAAAAATATGATGTAGGCCTACTTCTACGTGAGCCACGGTCGTGAAAGTAGCCATGGAATTCGTAATAGATACCACATTCGCGCGAAGTCCGAAAATTTACAGAATATTGATAAATACGTCGGTCAAATACGGATTTGAATTAACTTTTAATCACTCAAATCAGTCAGTTTAGTGTTGAATACTATGTTTTCTTGTTTTTAAATAGACAGCAATTTTCAGAGAATCTCGCCAGGGGATATACTGTATTTTGGCCCCCCTATTGTTTACGCTACTAGGTATTAACCCTTAAACGACAAAAACAAAAAACAAACAAAAAAAAAAAAAAAACAAAAACAAAAAAAAAAAACTCAGAAATTCAATCATGGGTCTTCTGGGATGTAGAAGGGGCCTAAGTGTAAGCTCTGAGGTGGATGAAGATAGGCTATATGGCAAATGATGAATGCGTGTATACTCGAACATTCCAAATATTTGCACGAAGGACTATTACAGTATGGGGCGGATGTACAATGAGTTAGACAGAGAAGACAACGCACGCAAAGCGCGCAAGATTTTCAAGGATTTACACCGAAAATGTCCTATATGCGACGGATAATGTATCACAATACTTTATTCCATGATACTGTTACACCTCACCCCACCCCCTACAAAAATTATGTGTCTTAAAACGTTATTTAGACCATTTTATTTTTTGGGTCAAAAGCCAAATGCCTGCCTGCCCCCTGTGGCGCCGCCACTGAATGTTGCGAATCTTACCAATTTTATAAAGAGCAAATGAAGCTAATCTACAAAGATTTGGCATATGGGCTGACATACTTGCGTTATTATCCATAATTACACCAAGATTTCGATCCTTCACAGATGTAACAATATTATCGTCTCCTATACGTATATTGCAAATTTGGAGAACCATTTTTACGACCAAACTTTGACGAGAATTTTACAATTTCGCTTTTACCATCATTTAACACTAGCATATTAGTACGCATCCAATGGCGGATTTCATCAATACAAGACTCAGTCTTGGTGACGGGTGATAAGCTCCCCTTACAAGTGACATACAACTGGGTACCATCAGCATTGAACATGTATTTCAGTCCATGACGAAAGATTATATCCTCTAACGGCGCTGTTATAAACTAAAAAGCACAGGACCTAAAAACCGACCCTTGGGGGACTCCACAATCAAGAGGGACAGACTCAAAAACAAAGACCCAATTAAAACACTTTTCGTTCTTTGATTCAAATAAGACCTAAACCACTTTAAAGCAACCCCAGTTATGCCATAACGATGAAGTAACCTAGCTAGAAGAATATCGTGATCAATGGTGTCAAAAGCAGCGCTTAAATCTAGCAAAATTAGAATGACATCAAAGTGCTTATCAAGTGCAGAGAGTATACCATTTTGTACCCTAAGATGTGCCGTTTCAGTACTATGACCCTTTCGGTAAGCAGATTGACAATTAGCATGAAGATCATTCAGAGTAAGGAACGATTATAATTGGTCGTTTACAGACTTTTCAATAATTTTAGAAAGAAACGATAAGTTAGAAACTGGCCTAGAGTTTTTCATGACGTTTCTGTCTAGGTCGCGTTTTTTTAGAAGTGGGCGAATTAAAGCGGCTTTGCAAGTTTCGGGAAATTCACCTGACAACTAGAAATCCTGAACTTGCAGGCAAGTACATCGAAGCCCATGACTGTTGAAACTGTTGAAAGAGAAATACCAACAATGTCACACAGCAAACAGATTTAGCCATACAGTACGTAGCTCTACTGACAAAAGCTGCAATTACACCGTATTGCATTCCTAACGTTAGGACTGTAGGCAAAATGCAAATCTCTTCCTTAATGCTCCACCTAGTTCCTTGTAACTTTATGAGCTTGATGGTTCCAGTGAGACTAGTCCAGACCACCTAATGAAAGACCCCAGGCGGACGTACCCGATCTGCCGCAGCTTATGATTCACTTTGAATCGTAGTAGCCCCCGAAGCCAGCCCGACAGATTCAGGATTGTATGTTTGTCTCAAACTTTTTGAGTGAAGGAAGATTGGTGTTCTTGTTTTTGTTGATTTGTCCAGAGTCGAAAATTAATGCACATGAACTGAACAGTTTACAGTAGGCCTAGGCAATGCACAATTAGTAGGCTACTACTTCTACGCTGTAGTACCATGGATGATTCTATCATTATAGTGTACCATTAACTTGGAGAAACTACGAAGCACTCTCCACTGTTTGCGACCCACTGATGGTTTAATTTACTATAAGCCTAACGTTATAAGTTACATTAGCGCTCCTATTACTCAGACGGGGCAAAAAACGGACGCTATCGTTACAGTAACAAAGCAAACTAACACGAAGTTAAACAAACGAGAAACTTAAAATTACCTTTGGCTAATGTTATTGACTGTAGATTGGGCTATATATACTACTTACTAGGTAGGATAGGACACATGTACATATCTTGTTTGTATGTTGCCAGATACACATACGGTATACACACCGCGTTGCACTTGCACAGCGCCTTGCCTGGGCACGTCACGTACATGTATAGACAACTTCTGTTGCATGTTACATGTGTAAGTTTTACGTTTATGTATCCGTCGTACACTTGGTGAACGTTAATATGTTTCCAACGGAAATAGGGACTAGAAAAATGCACTTCTTAGTTGATCGTTGATGTTTAAAAGTATTGAAAACATGTTTGAATATTATTTTACGATCACTATAATTATTAACCACTTGATCATATTAAATTACACAATCTATTAAGTATTTTCGGTTAGATGGTTGGAATTTAGTAAGCAGCATGCGTTTCGTATGCGTACCTGTTCCTATGCCGATACGTCCATGTTGAACGTGTACACTTCATGACGGATGGATTTTGAAAAATTTGCCATACGAATATACGTAGACGGATGGATTTTGAAAAATTTGCCATTTCGCGTGCGTAGCTGTTCGCTGTGCCCATACGTTAATGTTGAACTTGTGTGCACGAGTAAGTATACCGAGCCGGATAAGCAGTCGAAAAAGTCGTGTCCCCGAAAGCAATCCCTACAATCGAAGCTGTGGGCTTCGATTAATAAAGACAGATTCACAAGATGAGTGATTAAGGGAACAATTTCATTTGTACAATGCCGAAGCACATGGGTGGAATCGGGTCAAGAATGCAGCACTTCCGAGGAAAATCCTTTAATAATCGATTGACATAGTCACAAGATACGGGTTCAAAAGATTTGAAGCAAAGTTGACTTGATGAGCAACATTTCACACGTATGGTAGAAGGAATGTTTTAACCAAGCTTGAGAATTTCTGTGCGGAAAAAGTTAACAAAAATATCGGGAAGTTTCGACTTGTCTTCATTTGGGAGAAGTGATGACAGCTCCTTCTTGGAACCAATCAAATCATCAATCATATTAAATAGAGACTTTTGATTTGCACGGAAAATTTTGCTGGGAAAATCATTCGTTTGAGCTTGTTTCAAATCTTTAACATAAAAGCAGTGAGCCGTTTTAAAAATATCATGATGATGAATCTCAAGTCCTGTCGAAAGACATTTTCTTTCGAGTTTACGCAAGTTACGACGCGTCTCAAGCAGCTGTGTGGAAAACCATGGTACCCGTGGTTTATCGACAAATATTTTCGAAACTGGTGGCGCTAACTCATCAATAATAGATCTTAATTCAATGTTGTAACGGTCAACCAAGTCTGATATATTATCATTTCCATCTGACATGAGAGAAGATAGAGATGATGAAATTTTCTTTCGCAAGGTAGTCAGGTCAACTTCTTTGAGTTCCTAAAGGTGCGCACAGTTTTCGAACAGGGGGACGAGTGATAGTTGTAGCGAGATGTATAGGGAGATGAGATGTGCTTTACCTAACATCGGAAATGATAAGCTGTGTGAGTGTCAGTGTTAGCGTGGGTGGGTGTGTGAACGAAAAAGTGTGTCGCAAACTCCTCCTAAACCGTTAGGTCCAATGAACTTCAAACTAAGTGGGTAGGTACCTGACCATAAAAAACTCGTGCATGCCTAATTGATGACGTCATAGGTCAAAGGTCAGGAGTCAAAGATCAAAGTTGCTAAAAATTGGGGTTTTGCCATTATTTGCATATCAGTTAATAAGAAAAAGGTACTAAAACAACATGAAAAGCTAAAAATGATGAGATAAAATTTTGAAACAGCCTAGTGCTTTTTGGTTGCTAAGGGAAGGTCAAAATGTAGGTCAAAGGTCAAACTAACCTAAATTTGTGAAAAAACCCTTACTCCAATTCCAGATATGGATTGATATCTGGATATATCTGGCTAAATGCAGCCTTTATATGGCTATATCAAGCCAGATGTACAACCAGATTTAGGTGCCTTGATACATTATATCAAGTTTTATATGGCCATATCACGCCAGATATAACTTGATTCAATGCAATTCCAGATATGCAAATAAAGTTTTATATGGCCACATCAAGCCAGATATAACTTGATGAAATGCTAGTCCAGATATGTAAATACAGTTTTATATGGCCATATCAAGCCAGATATAACTTGATGAAATGCCTTTCCAGTTATGCAAATAAAGTTTTATACTGCTATATCAAGCCAGATATAAATTGATGAAATGTCTGTGCAGATATGTAAATACAGTTTTATATGGCCATATCACGCCAGATATAATTTGATTCAATGCCAGCCCAGATATGCAAATAAAGTTTTATATGGCCATATCAAGCCAGATATAACTTGATGAAATGCCTTTCCAGATATGCAAATAAAGTTTTATATGGCCATATCATGCCAGATATAATTTGATTCAATGCCAGCCCAGATATGCAAATAAAGTTTTATATGGCCATATCAAGCCAGATATAACTTGATATGCTTGATATGCAAATGAGCATTTTGTTAGTTTGTTTTATTTTTTATTTGATTTGATTCTTGGATTATGCTTGTTACAAATTGAGACATGTTTTTGGATAAGACAAGATATCTGGCCCATATATGGAATTTCATATCTGGCCCATATCTGGATTTGGAGTAAGGGAATGTGTCGCAAATTCCTCCTAAACCGTACTTCTGATGAACTTCAAACTTAGTGGGTAGGTACCCGACGATAAAAACTCGTGCATGCGTGATTGATGACGCCATAGGTCAAAAGTCAGCGGTCAAACGTCAGATTTCCTAAAATTGAGTTTTTCACATTGTTTGCTTCTCAGTATGTTATAAAAGGTACCTACACCAAATAATATGCTGGAAATCACTGGAATCACTTTAAAGATCGTTTTACGCCGATTTGAATTTGGACTCAAAATTGCCCTAGGCGGCTTTAGCCTTGTGCATTTTAAACGATCTTTAAATCACTGGAAATTTGCCAATCCGTATGTTAGAAAAAGTAATAAAACCTCATGATATGCTCTGAATGGTAAGATTATTTTTAAAATAGTGCTTTTCTGTTGCTAAGGGTAGTGTTGAAGGTCAAAATGTAGGTAACAGGTCATATTTACCTAAAACTTTCCATGAGTAGTTGTTGGCGTCATATGTCGAAAAATCAAGAGGTCAAAGTTCAAATCAGCCAAAATTGTTTTTTATCTATTATTTTCATAACAGTATGTTGCAGTATGAACAGTGTGAAATTAATTTAACCTCAAGGTATGTGGGGAATTGAGGGGAATTGAAATTTGCAACTCCAAGGTTTGCCCTCTCGTTAAGTATTGTGTTTAGTTAGGTTAATCTGCGGTCAAAGTTTGTTTTAAAGGGAAATATTGCGTTTAAAATGCACCAACATGGCATACAACAAAATCACCTCTAACCATTATTAAACCATTCAGTCTCACCATTAAACTCCTGCAATGGCTTTATCTCCTCAAAATATTATGCATTGCAAGAGTAAGGGATGTTGTATCATTTGAATTTTTGAAAGTTTGAGTGAACAAATTATTTTTGTGCAACAGATAACCGAATTTCTTCCTGTGAGAGCCTTATTTCTTGAAAAGAAAGCTCCAGTGCTACCTTATTTTGAATTGTGTATCATTCTGAATCTATTAGGATTGGTTTCAAAGACATGAAAATTTTCTGTAAAACAAACGCAATATTTCCCTTTAAGTTATCGCCACGAGTCACCATGCCGAAGAGACGTTATCACTTGTGTACTGTACAGCCTATTAGATGTTGTCGTTGGATGAAATATTAGATAGCAATTGGCAGATGTAAATTTTACAGCAGCTCTCTTGTTTTTCACAGATAACTAGTCAAAAAGATTAAGCTATCTTGCTGCTGTTATCAACCCAGTAGTACTGGATAGGGCAATAGACAGGCTCTGTATTCACGATTTGTTTCTAGCAAAGAACAGAAGAGGAAACGTAATGTCAATGTTTATCTACTTGACAATGCTCTTTGCAAAGTATGAATTAGTCTCTCTCTCTCTCTAGTCCCGAGAGAGGAGGAGCTAATATAATTTGAATGTATCTGACAAAGGATTTTCAGAATGCTCTATATCCACAATTCCCTTTGAGTTATCAAGTTGTAATCTTTATAGTGTGCTCGCAGAGTATGAAAATTTGTAGATTCGGTGAGCTGGTTGGAATTGGTTTGTGGAGTGACTTTACTGATGGCGCTAGGAGGCAGGGGCAGTCGGGCAAACTTTCCAGTTTTGTCGGGGATCCTTAGAGGCAATAGACAGTCCCCCTAAGCAGAATTAGTACACCCCGTCATCCTAATTCATGAATGGCTTTTTTGATCATGTGACAATAATTGTGTTACTGAATTCTTAAATTCATGGGGAATAACCCCCTCTTTTACCTTTTGCTTGTAATAGTTATGTTCAAAAACATCTTTAGAGGTACTTGTAAGGCAAAAGATGAGATTTGTAAGAGTTTGCTGCTTTTTTAAAGCAATTTTCGGGGCACTGCTTATTGGGTTACAGCAGTGGTTCTCAAAGTTTTTGAGGGTGAGGGCCAAATGGAGAGGCTGGGATGAGCTCGAGGGCCGCAGGGGAGGATCTCAGGCTTCAAGAGGGTAATAATAATTGGAAAAGGCGAAATCCATACTTAAGAAGTCCCGAAGCTGTATCTACGGCAAACCAAAGCAGAAGTATAACTTTTTCATAGGAAGCGGTTCCTTAAGATAGTAATGCACTTTTGGAACGTCCAACAGGACTAACCCGACCTCAGCCCCACCATAGTTGGGGCTGAGGTCAGAAAATGTTGCTTTTCAAGCCCTCCAGATTGCAGGAAATCGCACTCTTAACCACAAATTTGCCTCTGCAATTGGTATTGTGCCAGCCTTTGATCGACAAGGCGGCCAAGCTTCCAACGGAGCGGCCAGTAAACAGAAGCCCCGACAAGATCGACGGGTTGCCGAAAGGATGGCAAACGTGGAATTCTGGAGCGAGAAGAGCGCCGAAAGTTTGGTCTACTGTTGAAGCAACTTTGAGAAATTGCGGTCTTTGTTGAGAAATCTGCCCTACCCGGGGCAAAATACAGAAACTCGTTGCAGCAACTGGTCGTCATGGGAGGAGGGGTACATACTTTTTCGTACCCATTAAGACTCCCCGACGAAAATGGTGTTTCCCAGACAGGGGCCACAGCCCGTTGCTTTCCCACCTGGCGCTACCCCTGTCTAAGGTTCTGCGTCATGAGCGACTGACCAGTATGATCATTTTGATGTTCATCATGCGTTATTTTCCAAACTAAATATGTTGCAGACGAAAACTGCTCTCTGAAACGAATGAAGTCACAACAATTATGTGCTTATCCTGCGTTAGTGGTCACCATGTGAGGAAGCTCTTGATCAATTATTATCAAACGTGGTCAGATAGAGAAGTGGATCTGCCGAGTTTGAGGACCGCATTCCCAAAAGTCGAAAAAATAAGATGAATGATTCTATTTCATTTTAACATCTATTCAGGGGCCGCACTGAAAGGGTCCGGGGCCACACCGACAGGGTCCGGGGCCGCGTTTGAGAACCACTGGGTTACAATATGTTAAAGTATGTAATCCTCCTGGCACCTACCAACCCACTCGCAACTTTCTTGCTTTTGCCCTTCAAGAGGGAGGTTCTTGACAAAACATACTTTTCAAACATCACTCAATTGAGGCGAAAACTTTCAAATGCTTTCATCGCAATTTCAAATTTTCTTCAATAACATGAAAAACTTTTCGGCGCATGAAGCGCGACGCGCATCGAAAATTCTCAGTTCGCTGTCGTAGGGGCATACCATTGCTATTGCAGCCTCCCCGGCTGGGCGTGGAGCTTGGGCTCCCTCTCGAGCATTGCGCCTGCAATGGCTTTTCGGAAGACTATTTAAACTATTCATGCTAGTTTTTATATTACAGCATTAAAAAAGAAGCACAGATGTCCTCTGCTGAGTTTATGACACCGGGCCGTTAAATTGTTCACATTAACTCGAGGGGAAATGTTTAAAGTCACCACATTTTGAAATAGTATGAATTTATGCCAATGTTTAATTCAATTTTCAGTGATTTTATTTTATTACCGAAATGTGAATAATTCGTAGATAATACTACTTAATGTACCTTACTGCTTAGCACACAACCTTAATTTCAAACGTCATGAAAGATATGACTGCTTCTTGTAAGAAAACTTATTTAGTTTCATTGCATCATGCTCCAAAAATTTATTGGATATTCCAAAACAAGGTTGACATAAAATGCTTGCATTTCCGTCAAGGATTCGGACTGGCCATGGTATAATTGATTAGCGGTGACAGGATTCAGACTGGCGATGGTATATTTGATTAGCGATAACGTATTCTGTTCACCAACTTCATGTTTACAAAAAGGCTAGTATACAATATCATCTACATTGATATTTTGTCTGCGTAAAATACTTTTTTTTTTATTAAGAGCTGCTTCTACAATCCTTGACAAAAATGATGGGACAAAACAAGGAAAAGAAACAACAGTAAGAACACCATCCCCCTGTCTGCATCCCTATCACCCTGTTCATTGTTACGGCAGGCAAACGTGGTCTGAGGTTTCAACATTGATACAAAGAGCTGGTTTTGTCTCATGTTCCTTGTTGAGTATTGTCCCAACCCTGTACAAAGGTAAAGCAATTGCCAAAGTTGGTGTTTAGAGTTTTAAAAATTGAAGGTTGCCGTTTTATTTTTCAAGAAATGGGCAAGGGATTAACAGTTGAATTTGTCTGGCCAATGTCATGGCTTCTCTGTATATGTCATACTTAAATTAAATTATCATGAATAGAAGACAAATTGTATTTAGCGTGGGGTTTTACTTAAATTTTTCTTGATTGGAGTTTGGAAAAAAGGAATGCACTTTCTCAGCAGATTCATGGGATTAAGGGGGTGGTAGTGCTCCGGCTGGTTAATGTTTACATTTATATTAAATTGTAGAAAATTGAAATAGAAAGAAGCCAACAAATTTCATCTTATTTTTCCTGGGGGTTGTTACACATTTCACGACATACCTAAGTGTCTACAACAACGTTTTCAATTTTTCGGAAAAATCAACATTGAATAATCAATCAAACAACAATCTGCTTTAAAGGTCAAATTTAGCAGACATAACCATGTACCTTATACATATATAGTCACACTATAGTTATAGTTGAAACGATAAATAAAATTCCTAGAAAACTCCGAAAAGGGCTCTAAACGGTAGAATGGGACCTGCTGAAGACGCCTATGGCATTTTTGAGACCAAATTCGTAGACCTTCGTATCGGCGCAAAACGATCATTTAAGTGACTCTAGAAGTGCAATTGCACTCCGCGGATACACATTTTGTGGAAATTACACCACCATGTAGGAAGGTCGCAGAAACTCCGAAACGGGCTCTAAACGGTAGAATGGGACCTGTTAAAGACGCCTATGGCATTTTTGAGACCAAATTCGTAGACCTTCGTATCGGCGCAAAACGATCATTTAAGTGACTCTAGAAGTGCAATTGCACTCCGCGGATACACATTTTGTGGAAATTACACCACCATGTAGGAAGGTCGCAGAAACTCCGAAACGGGCTCTAAACGGTAGAATGGGACCTGCTAAAGACGCCAATGGCATTTTTGAGACCAAATTCGTAGACCTTTGTATCGGCGCAAAACGATCATTTAAGTGACTCTAGAAGTGCAATTGCACTCCGCGGATACACATTTTGTGGAAATTACACCACCATGTAGGAAGGTCGCAGAAACTCCGAAACGGGCTCTAAACGGTAGAATGGGACCTGCTGAAGACGCCTATGGCATTTTTGAGACCAAATTCGTAGACCTTTGTATCGGCGCAAAACGATCATTTAAGTGACTCTAGAAGTGCAATTGCACTCCGCGGATACACATTTTGTGGAAATTACACCACCATGTAGGAAGGTCGCAGAAACTCCGAAACGGGCTCTAAACGGTAGAATGGGACCTGCTGAAGACGCCTATGGCATTTTTGAGACCAAATTCGTAGACCTTCGTATCGGCGCAAAACGATCATTTAAGTGACTCTAGAAGTGCAATTGCACTCCGCGGATACACATTTTGTGGAAATTACACCACCATGTAGGAAGGTCGCAGAAACTCCGAAACGGGCTCTAAACGGTAGAATGGGACCTGCTGAAGACGCCAATGGCATTTTTGAGACCAAATTCGTAGACCTTCGTATCGGCGCAAAACGATCATTTAAGTGACTCTAGAAGTGCAATTGCACTCCGCGGATACACATTTTGTGGAAATTACACCACCATGTAGGAAGGTCGCAAAAACTCCGAAACGGGCTCTAAACGGTAGAATGGGACCTGCTAAAGACGCCTATGGCATTTTTGAGACCAAATTCGTAGACCTTCGTATCGGCGCAAAACGATCATTTAAGTGACTCTAGAAGTGCAATTGCACTCCGCGGATACACATTTTGTGGAAATTACACCACCATGTAGGAAGGTCGCAGAAACTCCGAAACGGGCTCTAAACGGTAGAATGGGACCTGCTGAAGACGCCTATGGCATTTTGAGACCAAATTCGTAGACCTTTGTATCGGCGCAAAACGATCATTTAAGTGACTCTAGAAGTGCAATTGCACTCCGCGGATACACATTTTGTGGAAATTACACCACCATGTAGGAAGGTCGCAGAAACTCCGAAACGGGCTCTAAACGGTAGAATGGGACCTGCTAAAGACGCCTATGGCATTTTTGAGACCAAATTCGTAGACCTTTGTATCGGCGCAAAACGATCATTTAAGTGACTCTAGAAGTGCAATTGCACTCCGCGGATACACATTTTGTGGAAATTACACCACCATGTAGGAAGGTCGCAGAAACTCCGAAACGGGCTCTAAACGGTAGAATGGGACCTGCTAAAGACGCCTATGGCATTTTTGAGACCAAATTCGTAGACCTTCGTATCGGCGCAAAACGATCATTTAAGTGACTCTAGAAGTGCAATTGCACTCCGCGGATACACATTTTGTGGAAATTACACCACCATGTAGGAAGGTCGCAGAAACTCCGAAACGGGCTCTAAACGGTAGAATGGGACCTGCTAAAGACGCCTATGGCATTTTTGAGACCAAATTCGTAGACCTTTGTATCGGCGCAAAACGATCATTTAAGTGACTCTAGAAGTGCAATTGCACTCCGCGGATACACATTTTGTGGAAATTACACCACCATGTAGGAAGGTCGCAGAAACTCCGAAACGGGCTCTAAACGGTAGAATGGGACCTGCTGAAGACGCCTATGGCATTTTTGAGACCAAATTCGTAGACCTTTGTATCGGCGCAAAACGATCATTTAAGTGACTCTAGAAGTGCAATTGCACTCCGCGGATACACATTTTGTGGAAATTACACCACCATGTAGGAAGGTCGCAGAAACTCCGAAACGGGCTCTAAACGGTAGAATGGGACCTGCTGAAGACGCCTATGGCATTTTTGAGACCAAATTCGTAGACCTTTGTATCGGCGCAAAACGATCATTTAAGTGACTCTAGAAGTGCAATTGCACTCCGCGGATACACATTTTGTGGAAATTACACCACCATGTAGGAAGGTCGCAGAAACTCCGAAACGGGCTCTAAACGGTAGAATGGGACCTGCTAAAGACGCCTATGGCATTTTTGAGACCAAATTCGTAGACCTTTGTATCGGCGCAAAACGATCATTTAAGTGACTCTAGAAGTGCAATTGCACTCCGCGGATACACATTTTGTGGAAATTACACCACCATGTAGGAAGGTCGCAGAAACTCCGAAACGGGCTCTAAACGGTAGAATGGGACCTGCTAAAGACGCCTATGGCATTTTTGAGACCAAATTCGTAGACCTTCGTATCGGCGCAAAACGATCATTTAAGTGACTCTAGAAGTGCAATTGCACTCCGCGGATACACATTTTGTGGAAATTACACCACCATGTAGGAAGGTCGCAGAAACTCCGAAACGGGCTCTAAACGGTAGAATGGGACCTGCTGAAGACGCCTATGGCATTTTTGAGACCAAATTCGTAGACCTTCGTATCGGCGCAAAACGATCATTTAAGTGACTCTAGAAGTGCAATTGCACTCCGCGGATACACATTTTGTGGAAATTACACCACCATGTAGGAAGGTCGCAGAAACTCCGAAACGGGCTCTTAACTTGTGTAGTACATTACAGCACCATTATGTAAGTAAAACATCTCAACATGTTTCACAAAGATAGCAACCAAAAGATTGTTTGTTTAAATAAAAAGTCAAAGATACTTGAGAAATAAGAAAGAATAATAAAACTAACAGTCAAAAACTTAAAAGTTTTGAGTAAAACTTCTTTAAATAAAGAAGGTGTCAGTGCAGATTTAAATAGGGTCCATAATTTTCTTAACTATCAGATTTTTGCGGGAAGAACATTCCATGCCCTAGGGGCACTAAACATAAAGGTTCTATCACCAAATGTTTTTAATTTTATTGCCTGAGAATACTTGCTGATTGCTACTAAGCTACCTCTGAATCGCTATTGCCACTGACTTTTATTTAACTTCCCGCGACTTGCTTTTATTTCCTCGGCCGATTCACGGAACAATAGATGGGTGGGGGCTTGGCGAGCAGCCGTAAAACTGTTATTTCAGAGTTCTCCTCATTAGCAGTTCTGCATTGTTCACGATGTCCGTTATGTCTATTGATGCAGGTTCTCCGCAGAGAGTCCAAACATTGTTAAAATTTCCTCTTATATATAACGTGATCGTCGGCACTGTAGTAGCCGGCCAAACACGTATGATTTTGAACGCAAATAAATTTCAACTTCACAGTACGGCAGTTAATTAGTTTCAGTTTTCACATTTTCTTTTCACATATTTTTTGTATTTATTAACGCAACATTCACTTTACCAGCATGCCACATTAACCTTCATTTTCGTGATACCAGTTGCATGATTCAAATAATGAAATCTCGTGACATGATCGGAATGATACTCCATGGAAGGAGGAGCGATGTCAGGAAAAAGTGGGAGATAATCAGTTGAGCTTGAAACAAAGCATGAAACTTATCAGAAAAAAAGCCTTTTGCATTGGTCTAGTAAACATTTTCGGATCATACCAATGAAAGATTATGTTTGACCTTTGGGAAAACGACTAGTGATATGGCTTCTCTGAGGTTACACCTCTAGGTTCCGATGTCTCGTTGTTCCGACGTCTCTATATTCCGAATGTGTGCATGAAGGACAATGTTAGGATAATGGCTTGTTCTAACCTACACTGTTAAAAAAAAAGTTGTAATTTAACGGTAAAATACCGGCAGCGGGGATTCCGGTACCCGACGTTTTTTTACAGTTGTGCGTAGAAAAACACTGACACGTTTTTTTACAGGTTTCATGTTACTGTTAATTAACGGTAAAATACCGGCAGCGGGGATTCCGGTACCCGACGTTTTTTTACAGTTGTGCGTAGAAAAACACTGACACGTTTTTTTTAGTTTCATGTTACTGTTAATTAACGGTTTACAATCGACCGTGATCCTACTAAATGGATGTTAATTAACAGGGGTGCGCGTGCAAATTAGGAGTTTGCGGCTGTAAATTAACAGTGATGTAAAATGTCTTTCTTTCACGTGGGCAATGTTGTAATTTTACAATCAAATACAGGCAGCCAAGATTCTGGTGACCAACGTTATTTTACAGCTGCACGTAGGTTAACTGGGACGTTCTGTGACTGGCAAGACATTGCTTACAGTTAGACATTGGATTCACCAAAAGGGCTTAAACGGTGCAGAAATCAGTAAAGATTATGTTGTAAAGTTCTAAGGTTAATTGGAAATAATATAGCCTTCCAAACATCAACATGTTTTTACCTTTTGTAAGGGTAAGTCAGTAAATAATAACAATTTTCACAGGCAAGCAAGTTTACTTGCTATGATCCTTCGTGTCAGGTTTAAATATGGACCCTACATATCATTTAGAGATTAGACTAAAACAGAAAATGTGTTAATAAAGAAATTTCAGAACTCAATTTTATTCAATACTTGAGAAGAACTGAAAACATACGTTCAACAACTTTGCATAAAGATACACAGGCACTCATGAAGCCCTTGCAAACCTTTAAAGTGGATACGAACACTTTACAAATAAAAGTTTAGTGTTTGGTTAAGCCAAATTGGCTATTCACAATATAGGCTGTTTGTGTGTTACTTGAGAAACCTAAACACTCTGCATGACCTAATTTAGTTTCGTAGCTAATGTAAAATACTTCACATCAAATTCAAAGACTTAACTTTAAGACACCCTATAAAACTTCCACCTTGGTAGAGGGTATCTATTCTCAACCTTGCCTCCAACTTTAGTCATATCTGTTTTAAGTATGAACTTTTAACTTGTTGATAAAATGCAACAAATATATCCCTTGTTTTTAAAGAAAATGTACAAGAAATGAGAATCAAGGTATTGTAAAGATGAAAACAAAAAAAAGGGGTATAAACAAACAATTTAGGCTGTTTGTGCGTTACTTGAGAAACCCACAAACTTCGCATGGCCAAAAAAATTCAGTTTTGTAGCTAATGTAAAACAATTCACATGAAATTCAAAGAACCCCTATAAGAGTTCTACTTCGGTAGAAGGTAACCATATTCTCAACCGTGCCTCCAATTTTAGGCATACACTTTTTAAGTATAAACTTTTTACGTTGTTGATAGGTCCAACAAATAGCATCCCTCAATTTTTAAGAAAATCACAAGAAATATGAATCAAGACAATATGAAGATACAAAAAAAGATATAAAGAAGCTTAAGGTGAAACCGTCAGATACATTTTTATGTTACAATAAAAAGTGTAAAGTGAAACTGGGTGTCACATACTAAACGTTTCAATGAGAATACCTATACAGTCTTCCACATAAGAGAAACTGAGCACTGACTCTGACACTGACTAGTCATACTCTCTTCCGCCAAACTAAATTGCCTTCTGTTTTAATCTGTCATACTTTCAGTAGGTAGCCAAAGTAGTGAAAACAGGAACAAGAAGAGACATCTTTCAAAACTGGCAAATCAGGAAAATGAATGTCCAGCAAACACTGTTACAAATCCCATTCAGTTTTGAAATCAAAGTCTTATAACTTGTTCACCAACCGAAGAACTCCTGGCTGAATATGGTTCTTATTCCCACCTTTGTCCTTGATAGACTTGCTTCCAGTCTGAGGGTTGATTTCAAAGAAACATCTGTAATAAAAGCAAAAAAGAAATATTCCTGACTAAACATACATGGACATTTGAACCACCCCAAAAAATACGCACACAAACACTTCAAAAATGAGAGAGTTCTTTTATGTTTTTGTTACACAGTGATGCCATTTTCACAACAACTCTGGTAACAAACATGATTTAAAGCAAACATGACCTGGTACACAGTGGAATTTCAGTGGACTATGATAATATAAAGCTTATCAGAAATTACCATTTTTAGAGTTTTGTTTAACCCCACCCACTCATTATCATGCATATTTGTGACAAATAAGGCACAACTTCAGGCAAAGGTCAACATACATCCATGGTGCCCAAAGACTTTTTCCTACTAAGAATTTGCTTAACTTTAACCATTTTAAAAAATGACCACATCCACTGGTGAATACATTATAGAAGATGACAAATGACTCTAAAACATAATTGAGTTTACCTGTTAATGTAAACATACCCATACAAAAAAGTGACTGAAACTTATTCTGTTAAAGGATGCATACAGTTACTTACAAACTAAAGTCCTGCCATAAACTAGGAAGAACCTTTGCCAAATAAACTGCTGGCAAGGCTATGAGCTATCAAGACGAGGGCCACTTGTGTTTCAGATTAACTTACATCAATGCCCCCAACTACATGTATTTATCACTTCCTATGGAAGACACTCACCTTTGAACAAATTTACAAAGCACAGCAGCTTTTTGGTAGATTGAACATGAAGAATGAGCTGTACCACACAGAAAGAGCAGCCAATGGGTTGTCAACTTTTGTAATCACTATCGTCCCAACTGAAACGTGAAATGGTTTGCTTCAAGTGGCTGACCTAGCAAGAAAAGTGAACATAAAATGCCCAGCAACATTCACAGTACAAGTAACAACTTAGCTTCTTTAGTGTCGCTTCTAAACATCCACTTTGCCCTTAAATTCTTAAACACCCATACCTAAATTCATGGTCCAAAAGTCTGCCCAAAGGTTACATCAAAATCCATTTAAACAATGACTGATGAGCAGTATTATGAGCAACCGTGGACACAGCAGCAATACAGAGGGTATCAAAGAGCTACATTGAGGCTGGTTCCTGCTTTTAATACAGGATGCATGCAGCAAACATTGTAGTAGCCAAAAGCAGCAGGACAGTTTGGGAATAAAAATATACTGAAAATCAGTACTTCAAATGGGGTACTATGAGCTTTGACCTCTGTTACAAGACCATCACCATACATCTCATATAGATAAGAGAGCATTTCATGTTCATTCTATTTACTCAGCACTTTCCCGCAATAAAAATATGACCATTAAAAAGACATACAAACCGGCCTTTTTAAGTGATTCATATAGGAATGCAACAAATTGTGACATTCTATCTTGTTCTGTTCTTGAGATAGGGCAATTTATTTTCAAGTACAGCGTCTCTCCATTTTCCAAAACGATGACTTGTAGCAAGTCTGTGATGCTCTCATACGGTCATAAGAAACAACAGAATCATTTTTTGGAAAATTTCTGACTTTTTTATACGCTCAATATTGGAAAATTTCCATTCAAAATATTTCTTTTAAGTTTATATATCTAAAAAAAGATGAAGTCCATTAATTTTTTATAAATTTAAAAGAAGATCAATGAAAAAATAAAATGCTTTGTAATTTGGTACAACTGTGGATTTTTAGGACATTACAGACTTGCTTCAAGTCATCAACTGAAAATCTTTAAATGCTAGCATCCTAATACAGTAGCTGTTGAACCTTTTTGTATACTGCTTTAAGAACTTATTTCCCTTCCTTGGTCTTCACAATTAAAAGAAATCTCCTGTCCTTGGTTTTGGGGTTTTGAGACCTTTAAATTTTATTCCACAATTAACTATGGTGTACTTTTCCAAACTGTTTGAAGAAAGTAGGCTCATCTTCTTGTGAGAGTTTACACAAAATTATACACAGTACTTACCCATGGATACATTTTAACTACTGTTATGGACTCAGTAATTAGTCACCTGACGGTTCTAACCTATTTTTGACTCACTGAGACAAGTTATTAAGAAGTATTAAGCAATTAAAACTGATTTTTTTACTGTTAATGTGGGAACTTACAAAACCTTGTGTAGTCTTTAAGGCCTCCAAAAACCACAGTTATTTTCCCCTCCTTGTGATGTGAGAGTGATGAGGAAAGTGACTCAACAACCTGAAATGATTTCTCAGAAATATTCCCTGATCTGAACAAATCTAATTTGAAGCTAAAGTCTGTACTTAGCCTAGCTTACCAATTGCAAAAATGTAAGTTGTTCCAGGAAGATCCATGTCTTCACAGCTTTCTGGGACCTGTAATGACAACATAAAGATTTCCTTGAAGGGAATTTATAGCATACAGCACAGTACTGCAATATCATAACCAACCTATTTGAAAAAAAAATAGGCACAAGCACTGAACTGCATCTAGCTCTTCAAATCAATTTTATGGGCTGTGACTGCATTGGTATAGGTAGCAGTCTTTAACATACTGTGAAGATATTTCCTGGGAAAGTATTTCCTGGCCTGGTGGGAGACAATTGAAAATCTAAGAAAATATCAGAAAACATTGGAAAATACAAGCAAAGTGAAAAATAGAGCTCTGCAAGCACATGCTACACAGGATGTAGGCCTACATGAAATTTTATGTACCACTCAGTAAACCTCATCTATGGGAGACTTACTGTGCTGGTTATTTTAGTAATACCAAAGTTTTAATGGAAGAAAAATACTGGTGTAATATAAAAGCACACTGTAACAGATCTGAGAATTATCTGCATGCTCAATTACAGGGAGTCATGGCAGTGACTTGATTTCCAAGATTTCCAGTGTGCAATACAACAATTACGGGGAAATAACATTCCTGTCATGCCTAGATGTGTTCTGTAATCTTTTACATATGCTTTCATATTTCTTAACTCAATACTGCAGTTATGTATGGGCTTCAATCCAAATGAAATTGATTTGGGGGTACAAGATTACAGCTGGCTGAGTTTGCTGTCTTTTTTGCAATGTACAGGATAGCATGCATATGTCCAGCTCTTACTTTCTTCAGCACGCCTACAGTTAAGCAACCGTTGGTTAGGCCAGGCCTAAGCCATCTTGGGTCATGATCTACGGTCATGATCTAGGACAGGCCTAGGCTGGGCCAAGTAAACAAAATCAAACTAGGCCTACAATGCTAAGTTAGCCTAACATGAATTTAAATTCTTCTTGACGGATTAAACTATTACTTGAATCACATGAAGGGCAATTTTGGGTCCTACTTCATTTGGGAACCAAACATTAGGGATAGGCCGTGGTTCATGTAGGCCTACACATGTCTTAATGAAATATCACGTTAGGTTTCAATACTATACTCTGCAGATCTCTCCAAGTTCTGCAGTTGTTGGACAATAATTTTGAATACACCTATTTATGCAAACATCTTGAATAAGACGAAATTATATGATTCTAGTTGAACGTATACCTTCTCCAATAGAATGATGTCCGTAAAGTTAATGGCTTTTTCTGTCGAGAAGTCAATGATAGAATGGGATTTCGAAGAGCAACTGGCTAACATTTCACGTTCGCTTTCAGCATTTATCTAACCTTGGTAGGTCACCCCTGGCTTCCACAGTAGAACGCTCTTTTCTTGAGTAAACCCCCAAATTTCATTAGGATTCCTTATATTTCCTCAAGACTGCATTAAAAGGAACTAAAGACACAACTTATGTATTATTGTAAAAATATGAGGCAAAAATATATTAATATTTATTCCGGAAGCGTTAATATCAAAACTCTCTAGAAAAAGAAACTTACTTGAAAGTGGAAGTCTTCAGGTCGGAGCCTTTGACGCTCTACTGTATGTGTCTGTGCCTAACACTTGAACAGAGCCAGACATAGCTTCTCATTATCCTGCTCTGTACGTCTGGATCAGTACATGTGCACTTACGTGTTGTATGTACATAGGAAGTTCAGATATCTTAGCTAGCTAGCTGTCCGTAAAAGCGCGGGAAACCTCGACAGAAAATATCACTCGTAATTAGAGGGCGTGCGCGTCAGCGTGTCCCAAAGATATTATAAGTTCAAATTCCAAACTTTAAATGGCGCTTTGAGTCCCTATGGAACAAAAATATAGGGGCGGAAGTGCTGATCACTGTTCAGTCGTTTTTTGAAAACAAACAGCCAAAAGTGTTAATCACCTACTTGTTATTTCGAAACATTTGTAAATTTAAGAAGTATCACTCCTCGGTAAGTTTCACTTATAAGAAGTTTATTTCTTTCTCGCGGGCATTTCACACTAAGTACACTTTATCATGAACGCTTAATGGCTGGTTTGAAGTTCATGGACTTATAGACCTTATGCATATGATGTCACAAAGGAGAAAGTAATCCCTCTGTTGGAGGAAAATGGCGGAAAGCGAGTATCATTGCAAATTACACCAACAAATGCAGACAGCTGATTTGTCAACCAATCGTATTCGCGCGTAAGTCTACTATACGTGCGGCGAAATCCACGCCGTACGTGCACGTGGGCTTCAATGTTTTCATCCAAAATGACGTCAGTGTGATGTCAATGCATAAGGTCTATTCATTGGTCAGTTTCTAGGTATCTTCAAGAAACGCACTGTTATATGCGCGTTTATTTTCTCACGCGCTCACAACGGGAATGCAACTATCGCGTTCGTTTTTCGAGTACGCAGACGTGTGCGTCAAGTATGCCGGATACTAGAAAGGTATTATGCGCGTATATAATGCGTTGTTAAAGCGCACGCACCGTAACCTCTTTCAAGGATGGAATTTTCTTTAATGCCTTCATATTTTCGAAAGCAGATGGCCGAAAGGCTAGGAACGGCTCGCATGTCAAATTGACACTTCCAAACTGATATTTGCGTCTCCATGAGGAGTCACGGAGCGTAACAGTGTAGGCATAGGAGTATGGAATCTATGTTTAGGCCCTATAATAGGCCTACCTTTGGGGGTGTCCGTGGGTCATTCTTGAGTCCCTTTTATACACCTTACAAGGGTTTTGAATACATTAGGCCCTACTACATATGAAGTAAAGTATGGAAGTACCTTTGGCTCCCGCGCTATAGTTGCCCTGCGGCAGCCCCTTAAAATTGTGACCAACCGACAGCACTGACTGTCGTGCCCCTTTCAGCAATATCCGAGCATGCTTTGTGTACACTTCATTACGGTTACCGTCTTGTTTTTCTAAAATCTGTTATTTCATTCTTCCTTTCACACTAATGATTCCACACTGGTCAAATCTGACTGTAACTTTACAGGGTAATTAAAACGATTACTGTGATTTTACGTTTCATGAGCATGTAAAACTATAGCTTCTTGCTGTAATTTAATCCACAAAATGTGGTTGTGACATGAGAACAGTCGCTAACTGTAAATTTACGTCAAAACAATAACGTTAATTTACTGTTTATTGAAATTACGGTAAATGAAGGTAATTTTACGACGCAGGCGCATGTGAAACGACGCTCCACTGTGAATTTACTAACGTAATGTCTGTAATTTTTAAAAAACGGTTCTAGGGTGTAATTTTACGCCAGAAATTCGACCGTTAATTTACGTTTTTTTTAACAGTGTAACCTTTTCTCGAACACTAGCCTCAATGTTGACTTTTCGGAATATAGAGATGAAGGAGCAATGAGATGCCGGAAAAGAGTTGTCCCCTTCTCTGACTAGGCTAGTAGTAAGTTAACACAGTATGAGGAGAGCAGCTCTTGTCTATTTGTGGGACCGTAAAGCGATAATCTGAGAACTTTTTTCGGGGGTGGAGGAGGGACTGCCCGAGGGACTTTAGACACATCACCACTGTCATTTTGACTATAATTGAGCTTTCAATATTGTGTTTTACCTTTAGCCCGGAAGAGGTGATTTGGGGTCTTCAAGGGGTTACAGCCTACGAGACTGAAGGTCCGAGAGACCGAAAAAAAAAGGGTCCGCGAGACTGAAAATGAAATAGGGTCCGCGAGACCGAAAATAAAATAGGGTTCACGAGAACGAAATTAAAGATCCGCTCGTGAGACCGGAAAGTTCATACCAGAAGGGTGGTGTTGCAAGGGCAACGCACTAGTTTGCAAAATGTAAATACTACAGGGTGCCAGCATTAACTTCAAGCGGAGCGTAGCAGTGCGGCGGGCGCATTTTTTTTTCCCACGAGGTTATGGGCAAATCATGCCAATGGACCAATCAGCTTCTTGGAAATAGGCCACACCCCTAATTCCAAAATGACAGCTTTTGAACCATTTTTTTGTAATTCTGACGCCAGATTATGAAAGAACAGGCCAAATAACCCCAGTCCATGTAACCCTAACCTTAGAAATAACTCCATCCATGATTTAGAAATAAATTTGAAAAAATTTTGAAAATCAAATTTGCCCATAACCTCGTGGCAAAAAAATTTAGGCGTGCGGCGGACTGAAACTTCTGTCCGCGGTCTTGCGGACCCTTTGTCATTTTTGGTCTCTCGGACTTTTTCTTATTTTCGGTCTCTCGGAGCTTTTCTCGTTTTCGGTCTTGCGAACCCTTCTCATTTTCGGTCTTGCGAACCGTTGTTCATTTTCGGTCTCGTGGGATGCCCCCCAACTGGTGGCCTACAATTTCGTAGGCATGATGGGATTTTTATGAGCATGGACTGAACATTTAACGTTCCATGCGGGTTTATGGTATATATTTTCAGTGGGTAAGTATCCACAAGGTTGCCGTGGCTAAATCTTCATGGGACCCACATGGGCTAAATCTCCCCATACCGTGCCCATAAGGCCATCAAGCGGCACCCAGATGTTTGCCCCTGCGATTCCTACGTACGTAACATTGTGGTCTGAACACAAAATTATTTGGTTGAAAATTTCCCCTAATACTATAATAAAAGATACTAGACTTCGTGCTTTGCGCACACCATATTTTTTGAAACTTTGATGAAGGTTTAAATTAAAGGAAGCCCCCTTCTCATATTCAGTATCTTGTCTGGCTACGTTCCTCAAAGTCACTTCCTAAGGCAACAGTCTGGAAAAATGGTCCGACTAGCCCCCATGCTTTTGAGACCACAAAGAACTTTTCAAGGGCTCATCATGGTTGGGCCGCCATCAAAACATTAAAACTTTTATATCTAACGCCATGTAGGTGAAGTACGTGAGAACCATGACACTAAGAAGTAGCTATAAATTATTGATAGGTCCAAATGTGCAACATTTGTATACACCATAACACTCAGATGTAAAGAAATTTGGCCTAAATCTTATTCTGATGGTTCTGTCCTGCAGGGTTATTCACGTATGATATGACACCCAGGTGCCGCCTAATGTTATAACAAACTGCTACACAGATAATTTTTGCCATAAATGGAGTTTTGCACACAGAGTAACCAAGGTTGCGAACAGTCATGGACTGTCGTGGTGGATCCAATCAAAGTGGGAATTCCACAGGTACGAACCCCCCCCCCCCCCCGGCTGAGCTAAAATGTACAGTGTGTATGCAGCCATGATTTTACTTGAACAAACAAATTGTGGTATGGACCGTACGGGTTATCCAGTATACATCCTGGTTTGATCTGGATCTATGTGGGATGGCTTTTCAAATGGTAGAGGCACAGTGACCATCAGCTAGGTCAAATCTTCCCTTCATCAAAAAAAAAAAAAAAAGAAATTAAGAAAGAAAGAAAAAACCCGCAGGTTTATGGCCATGAAAGCAGGAGCGATGTCAGGGAAGAACGTTTTCGTACTGTAGAAACTGTAGAAATTTTTAGAAGCTTCTAGAGGTAAAAATGATTACCCAAACATCTGCGATATCCCTTGAAAGTACCACCGCCCCCTAAAATACGTTGCCTTTTTTCCTTTTCTAGCTTCAGAACTAGGTTTCATTTCGTTCATACGACA
This sequence comes from Holothuria leucospilota, assembly GCA_029531755.1. Lineage (NCBI taxonomy): Eukaryota > Metazoa > Echinodermata > Holothuroidea > Aspidochirotida > Holothuriidae > Holothuria > Holothuria leucospilota. The sequence continues at coordinate 10,659,616 of CM055974.1, read as the reverse complement.
GTACGACCAGCCCCCTCCCCCCGCATACCAATTGGGCCTATCTTCAAGCTATGCATGGGTCAGGTTGCCAGGCTGCAGCACAAGGGCGTAGCCAGGAATTTGTCAAGGGGAGGGGGCGAAGCCCATAGACAGATTCTCAGCGCCCCGCGCTACCATGGTTTGGCGCGAGGCGCAAGAAAATATTTGGGCCCCAAATGCCTCCCAGATCGCTGGAAATCATGGCACTTTTCAGGCCTATTTACTTCATATAAATAGGGGAAACACTAGCAATTTTGTAAAAATAAACATTAAAAAATACCAAAAATATGCTCAAGGGTAGGGGAAGGCTGCTCCCTTTCCCCCCTTGGCTACGCGCCTGCTGCAGCATTAGCATCTGACTTGGACCCTGTATCAGGCACGTAGCCACAGGGAACAAAAATATCGGTGACTAACAGTTTTCTACATAAAAAAATCAGAGAAAGAGAATTCACCTGTGGGAGAGGCGGAATAATTCCAAATTTCAAATGGGACAAGGAATTCACTCTCACTGCCCCTCTCCACAGACGACGATCCCTCTGTGTTCATGTGTACTCCAGCACACCCCCTCCCACACACACACCCGCACACACACATCATGAGTTACTCAGCTCCGTAGGCTGTTACAAACTTGTCCTTCAGCCGGGACTCCTTTGGAAGTCCGTCCACATTTACAGTTCTTCATCTCCCCCATTCCACTCTCCCCCATTATCCCATAGCCCCCTCCCCCCTGGAACCATACAATTTACCCAGGCTGCATCGTACGGACCAATGAACATGTGGAAAGTTCATGGCTTAATTCAAATTAGGGGCATGAACCATGTGTTTTTTTGTTCTTTCAATCTTCGCTAGGCAGGCTGCCGACAGTCTATCACTTCCGTGTCCTCACTTCTGTGTATAGGCCTATGGGTGGCTAACCTAACAAAGAAAACTTTTTATACTGTGTGATGTTCAATATCACTCGTGTTGAGGGCCAGCTGCCATGGGCGAAATTTAGCTACGTGAAATATTGGCAAATTTAGCAATTACTCATCAAGATTCATGCCGAGCCTTATTCGTGGTTTTAAATTAAGTTTATTACTGTTAAAGGTATTCAAAACCGTGTAGTACAGGGTGAAATATGGTAAAGTTGTAAACTCCAAAATGGCGCCGACCACCAACAATTGCGAAAAGCATTCCAGGCCCAAGTGAGTGACGTCACTCGTTCCTGAAAAGCACGAAAAAAGACGAAGTCACATGGCTTCCAAAAAAGGCTGCGCAAAAATGGGTGCTGGCCGTTCATGAATGAATTAGTATTCAGTTCTGAGCTGCCTTTGGATATTTCGTTTCTATACAAGCTCTCTGGGCATTTTCAATCAGAATTGCACAGAGCTGGGTGTGGCTAATAGCCTACCAATTGCCTTAAAAGTCCCTCTCATACCGTACTGCTATACCATCCTTATCGCTTTGTTGAAGGTGATGGAGGTTGGGGATTAAATTTAGCTTGATATTTCCCTCATACCACGTGCCCAAAAATTATGTGAGATCTACCCAATAACCTGGTAACCGCACTTCAACCTTAAAGTGGAATTAATACTGGAACCAAGGTGTACGGGAAGACATTTCACAGGGAGGGCGGATGGTGTTTGCCCTGAAAATTTTGCAGATTGCCCTGATTTTCACCTTCTACCACGATAGCACTCAGGACGGGTATGGATGAGTCCCCCCAAAAAACTATAAAGAAAGATATTATTTCAGGAGGTTTGGTTTACAGGCTACTTGTATTGGGTTCATACATCATTACATCAGTGAGTGTCGAAAATTGGTTTGCCCCCTACCAGGCTACCAATTACCAATCCCCTGCTAACCCTGCAACTAATAAACATTTTGCCCTGTTGGCCGCTACCCGCCGCACTGCCCACTGCAGTGCCCCCTTGCCCTTAAAATACAAGTGTCAGTGCCCTGAAATAAGCATTTTTCCCTGCTCTGGGAGGGCTGCAGCCCCCAGACACCCCGCCTTGTACGCCTATGACTGGAACTTGCAAACACCGCAGCTTTCTACAAATTGAAAGACTTTAAACTATTGAGTTAGACCACATCTTCCAGCTAATGGCATTCAGGAAAAATTCAGCACCGTAGGTCACCTTAAGTTTGGTCTTTTTGATTTTTAGGAACTACTCAGGCTGCCGACCTCCCATTTAATAAATTTTGTGTTTCCCTCTTTCTCCATTTGTTTGAAATCGTTTGCATTAATATTGTTCATTTCATTTATCTTCGATTCTGCAGCTTATGTCTTTTTAGGTTTTCAAAAAAGCGGTAAAGTTTCTTGGCCTGTTCCTGCAATTTTTACGGTGATGCCTTAGTCCAATATTAAAACCTAGTGCTTCGATTATGATGGAATGAGACATTGTTTAGAAACTTATATCGTTTCAATATTCCGTTATAACGTTCCGATTCCTTAAGATATGACCTGTTTTTCAAGGTATCGTAAAAACTTGCTCAAATCCAAACTTACAGTAGCCTACACCTGCTTAGTATGTAGGGCAATCGGGTAGCCAGGCCCATAACCAGACAAGGACTGAAGAAGGCGAAATAGGTTCGGGGCGAAAAAATTTTCAGAGGGCCAAATGTGTAAAAATATACTGAGTCAAAGGCAACTTGAAAGCTTCGTAGGTGGGCGAAAGAAATTTGAAAGGGGCTTCACCCTCCCCTTGACTACGGGTCTGCTGGTAGAGACAGGCGACGGTGCGTAGAGATGAGACTGTTCAACATGCGGGATAGCTCGTAAAATGACGGAGTTGTAACATACAGGATAAAAGTTTTAGGCCCCCTACACATTAACGTCCAAAAGATAAAATTTGTATTTGATACAAATTTTATCTTTTATTAACCAAAAGTACAAATTTTATCTTTTGGTTAATAGGCCTACAGTCAAAGATGTTCAGTACGTACTTAGTGCTTCGATTATGATGGAATGAGACATTGTTTAGAAACTTATATCGTTTCAATATTCCGTTATAACGTTCCGATTCCTTAAGATATGACCTGTTTTTCAAGGTATCGTAAAAACTTGCTCAAATCCAAACTTACAGTAGCCTACACCTGCTTAGTATGTAGGGCAATCGGGTAGCCAGGCCCATAACCAGACAAGGACTGAAGAAGGCGAAATAGGTTCGGGGCGAAAAAATTTTCAGAGGGCCAAATGTGTAAAAATATACTGAGTCAAAGGCAACTTGAAAGCTTCGTAGGTGGGCGAAAGAAATTTGAAAGGGGCTTCACCCTCCCCTTGACTACGGGTCTGCTGGTAGAGACAGGCGACGGTGCGTAGAGATGAGACTGTTCAACATGCGGGATAGCTCGTAAAATGACGGAGTTGTAACATACAGGATAAAAGTTTTAGGCCCCCTACACATTAACGTCCAAAAGATAAAATTTGTATTTGATACAAATTTTATCTTTTATTAACCAAAAGTACAAATTTTATCTTTTGGTTAATAGGCCTACAGTCAAAGATGTTCAGTACGTACTAGTCAAATTTATTTTCATTATGATACGCACGCTGTATGAAGTGACTTTTCCGTCAACCTATCAGAACTGGAAATTTAAACAACGGAAACGAAAAAGCGGAAAACAAAAACATCAAAATGGCAATTTCATGTGAAAAGCAATAAAGCAACTAAAATAACTAAGGCAAATTCGTAACACAATCGTAAAATTTGCTTTATCTATTTAAACAAAATCCGTTTTTATCCTGTTTTGTTTTTCTTCTGAACAATGACAATGCCTCCCGTAGTCATACATCAAAACACAAAAAGAAGTACCGTAGGTAAATTGTAGTAGGCTAAACGGAATTTTGACAAATTAATGAACTACGACAAAGAACACGGACAAAGAACACGCAATTAAACATTTGCGGAACACAGAAACTTATCATCCTCAGTAAATGTTTTCTGTAGTGTGAATTCGCCGAACCGGTATCAACAACTCTATTCAAGAGGCATTTTTAAAATTATGCTCGGTGCTCACTTGTTGCGGTAAAGGTTTATCTAATCTCTTCTTAAGAACCAAGTACAAAAATCCTGACCGAATATGCGTTCATTGTTTAGAACCGTTATAAGTTTGTAACGGGCCCCACTCGTAGCGGAGAACGGCGACTTCCTTTGTACCCATTGCTATGCAGGAATGTACCTTTACACAATGGGGCTGTAATCGGGCGGCTCCAAGTAAATGTCGGTGGCTATTGCGCCTAAAGGAAAAGCACATTTTTGTTTTTGGGTTTAATTTTTTTATATTAGCCTTCTTTCATAAAAAAAAAAAAACAATTCCAACAACATATTGACAACAGAACGCTTGCCCACGGTAATCGCTAATTTGGAACGATGTAAATGCCCAAGACGACTGAATGAAAAGGCATGGAATTTAGTCCTTCGTAAAGTGTACGAGCCCTCACTTATACAAATGGAGTTCCCAGAAAAATCCTGTTACCGGTTCCTTTTAATCCTTTCTTCACTTCATACTGCAACCGTCGTGGTGATGGTAATGCAGCGTAAAGTATTACAGAATTTTACCAATGCGAAAATTTTATCTTCAAATATGGCAGTACGCCTACCAATTCCGTCCGACCCTGCTAATCTTGAATAGGCCTACATCGCTGACGTTTACTGCATATAGCCAAACTTGCATGCTAGAAATTTTGCATTTCAAAATGTGTGCGATCTGGAAAGTTTGTTAAGTTTTGCAACAGAAACTCCGCACACCGTTCACCCACGCTCTGAACTATTTTATTCACTGTGCAGTTAAGACAGACTATGTGTGCACTAGCCGCGTAGTTGTGTCCATACTGGCTGTGCAAACTGCAGTGAAGGTAGTATTAGTACGCTGTTTACATCGCGTTCACACCTATCAATCTATTGCGGTCTTGCGGAGCGTGCTTGAATGAGTTAAGCAGGAAGTCGGGTGAAATTTAATCACCCCACCAAACGTCGCTTTTGGTGGGGACTCGGGTGAAATCCTTAATAGGGACAAAATTTCGTAATGACTGTTAGTGTGTAAACACTAAATTATCCTGATAGGCTATAGCCTAGGCCTAGCTAGGATCCCGTCTGGAAAACATGTAGGTTACGCCGAAGATCTTCGGCGTGGCACTCAAGTGGTCATGCCAAATTTCTGGCGTATTTTGTCATCCTGATTTCTATTTGGCGCACCTAGCCTACAGCAGAGGCTGGCGTAATTTTTATCTTACCTTTCCTTTGACGTAAATCTTCGGCGGCGAAAAAACGAACTTTCCAGTATGGGCTAGGATTAAGCCTTCCACCCTTGTCTAGGCCTAACAGTTACGGTAGGCCTAGGCCTACCTAATGTTAGTTCTTACACGTACAAAGCGAATCAAATAAATACTATAACGTTAGCAGACAACAGATCCGACCAATGCATCCCATAACTGGGTGTTTATTTTAATTAGGGTACCAGACTGTGACATGACATTTATAGCCCTAATTTCATGTATCATAATTTTTGATGTGAAACCATGGGTGGAATTGTTATATTTACTTGTTCATTGTAGGCTTAGGCCTAAATGATGTTGTACAAGTTGTTTTATGAATGTTCAGATGACGTTTGACCTCAAAATAGCCCCATTGCACAGAAATTATAGGTTTCACAGTGTAACATGAACACCAAAAATATGTTTGTCCCACTAAGACTACTTATTGAGTTATTTTATATCATTTATGGGTTTTCTATAGTTAATCTGAGCAGTCTGAAGCTAAAACCTCTTGTGATTACTTAGTCAAGGGTTTCATCTCAATTCTGTGGTACAAACAATACGTTCCACGTGTAACCTAGATTGGGAGAACACCAAAAGTAATATTGTATGATATTTCAAATCATAAACAAGGTGGCACAGTTTTTTTACTACCTGTAAGTTAACAAGCTATGTTAAATACTATAGTTTCAGCTAAAAATGACAACATATCAAGTTTAGGAAGTAGTAGTATTTTAACTGCAAAGGTTCACTATGTAACATATTTCTGTGACACCAAAGTGGCCTGTCAAAATGCAAAATGGCTATGTTTTTCTTTTCTGTTACAATTGCTTTTGTCTAAACCTATATATGCATTAAACAATTGCACAGGCTTCAATCAACCACTAAAACAAGAAAGATTTAGTATTTACTGTAGGTAATTTTTGGAAAATAAGATACTGAAATTTCACACTGTAAACGGTAACACCAAATGTTACACGTGGAACCCTCTCTTTCGTCGAATCCCAGAAAGAGAAAAATGTCAGTTTCTCATAAAATATGAGTTTCAAGGGTACAATTGATACCTCATCAACCATTTAAGTTAAAATAACTGAGCAAGATAAGTGTAAAAATAAGGGAAAATCTAATTTCTGCTATGGTAGTTTAAATGTCACACTTTTTGCCCCCAAAATTGCTAATTTTAGCCAATTTTTTCATCAAAATTGGGAGGATTCACTACAATGATACTTATTTTTTGGAAGATATGCACTTACATAAATAGTGAGGACAAAATGAAAGCATAGCAAAGACCATGTGGATTAAAATAGCAAGACAGTTGCCTTTAAAAGCACATTTTACCATTGGTACCCTAATTAAAATAATCACCCAACTACAGTAGGCCTACAGTATGTGTACCAATAGTGTGAAACCTATAAAACTGTGTTTACCGACATCAGAATAAAATTTGTGAGATTATTTTAATGCTGTATGAAAGACTTTGTCTTTGTGCTGAATATGGGTGATACTCGATGTACAATTTGATACGTTGTGAAAAATACAATCAAAAAATGTGTTTCACGCTATTGGTACACATACTGTAGCCTGTAGGCCTAACCAAACTACAGTATCCTGCCGTCGCGCAACTAATTACTGTGTTAACCATGTCACATGTATAACGTTGTTGCCCTACCCAAGGCCGCCTGGTCCACTTGGCACACTTACTGGCAGGACGTTAACATGAATTTAAAACTACTTTCATTGACGTTACTGATATGGGTAGTTAAACATGTTTTATTAACCAAATCTGTTACCTTGCGAAGGTGACTGCATCGTCGTATTTCATGATCGTGCCAATTTAAGCATTAAGGTTAGGCACTCTGCTTGGTTGTTTACAGCTAGTCGTGAGCAATCGTTGCGAAGAACGCTACGGTGTTAATACATACAAGTTATAAGAGGTACTCTGATTGGACAAACTGTAGACTCTGTAGAAAACTGTAGACTCTCGACAAATCAGAGGGTGCGTATCAAAACTGTAGACACAAACTGTAGACTCTCAGCCAATCAAAGGCCGTAAACTGTAGACAACTGTAGACAGTATTGCACTTGTCATGGTTCGACATCTGCGATCCTCCCAAACGTGGAGAACTCGGGCGTAAAATTTATGGTAGCGGAGGACTGCGTTCGCGCTATCCTCCTCAATTAACTCAATGCTTGCCGAAATGAAGGGACGTTGTAAAATTTAGACTTTTCATATTTAGAAGTCAAAATTTTGTGGGAAGGAGACTGACTCCGAAAGAAAATTCCCACGGTCACGGCACTGGAATATTGTAGTGATCTTTAATTTAAAACTAAGCCGATATTTGTAAATATTTGTAAATATTTCTAAGTAACTCATGGTATTAGCTTCTCAAAGATTGCAAGCTAATCTAATCAAAACTGTGAATGTTAAATTGTATTCTTTTATTTGAAATTTCCTGAACTTATTTAGCTTTTGTAAATAGTGTAAATGAGTTAAATTAATGATTTGAAGTACAGATTCATTTCAAAAAAAAAAAACTAAGCCGATATTCTTTTTAAGGTATTAAAGTCTCCTCAAAAATCAAGTTACTTTTGCTTTGCAAATACTTTGCAAATAAACTTTAAAAAAAATGTTGAAAAAAAAACTAAGCCAATATTCTGTTTGTTTTCGCCCACAGGGCTTTCTTTTTGAAGGAAAAACTTTATTCCCGTTGAGAATCACATATAAACTATTTACCCTCAGTTGAAAAAATGAAAGTGATAATGGAAATTTGGAAACATTCATGGAAGGCACAGGGGTTTTCGAATCCCAGATGATGTCAATAATGGTATTGAAAAAGAAAGGAAAAAGTCTACAGCACCCAGTATTCCCAGGCGGTCACCCATCCAAGTACTGACTGGGCTCGACGTTGCTTGACTTCGGTGATCGGACGAGAACCGGTTTTTTTTTTTTTCTTTTTTTTCTTTTTTTTTTTTTTTTTTTTTTTTTTTTTTTATTGACAGTAACCCACTGGTTACTCATAAACTGTACAAATACAAAGATTATTTACAATGGCTAGACTTAGAACAAGAGAAAGATAGGAACATCAAAAACATGAAAACGAGAATCGCATATTTACAAAGGTAGTAACCAACAAGTAAGAAGTGAACACATCAAAATAAAACAGACCAAGGATAAATCAAGACACATGAGAATTCAGTCCAAGAAAAATGTTACTGGTCAAGCGTATAAACATAAGAGACATTTGGTCGTGCCTCCACGTACACGACGTGGGGATTCCCATTCTGGCAGAAAGTTTTTCCCAAAATTTACCAAGCTGATCTCTGTTTCTTCAAGGAAGGTTGTAAACAATCCCCTTAACTTTTTTGCTTTACAGAGCTATGGAAGGAATCTTCTCTATATCGACCGGACGCTTCGAGATTAAATTTCACATTACTACGCCGGCCTAAAAAGAACCGAGACAACATTTTTTGTAGCAATTGATAAGGAAATCAAACAAAAGGTCACTTTTGTCTGTTTTTCTCCAACCTTAACTTGATTTAGCCTCGCAATCCCCGAAGAGAGTGACCTTTCCCTCCAGCGCTCTTCGTCGTGGTGAGGGTTTGTTTCCATTGGAGTTGGACAAAATTGTTTTGCTCATCTTGTCACCGGCCCTGTTAGTTGTTACAGGTGACTTTTAATTGGTGTTTATTGATCCTTATCAGGACAGATTTCCAGACTGGCCCAAGACCGGACTCCTCGAGAAAAAGCCCTAAAGGATCTCATGGAAACAAGTACCATAAATTGAATCGACGTGTGGGAGGGAAAAACAATCCCCTCAAAAAATTCAGTTGTACTCGTAACTTCCAGCGACATGTCCTCGGTATCGAGGGATAAGACCGATTTTTTAAGTTAGTAGTGTGAGCTGAAGAGAAACTTCCAAATGTCATTAAATGTGAACATAATTCATTATCCTTCTTCAGATCATGACTTTGTTGGAATTACAATTGGATCTTACTCTCTAATTCCAAGGGGAACCTGGTACATGGATTTTTTAATAATTCATTTTTTGGAGGATGAACAAACTTTCTGCAAATGACTCAAGGCTTTTTATTTTGGACCAATTGGACTAATACGGCTCCCTCCGACCCGGACGGTATTAAAATATGGTATGATAGCATGAAAGAGGCAATTAAAGTTAAATGTATTGAATACGGAAAACGCCGAAAACGCAAACGTGATAGAGAGAAACAATCTCTCATTTAGAAAATAGACTACGAGCAGTTTAAAGCACAGAAATTTGCCGACTACGACACTTCAAGGCTACTCAAACTGCGTAGCTGGCTCAATGTTTTATTGGATCATGAACTAAACGGAGCGGCAATTCGATCGAAAGTTCTCTGGTACGAAGAAGGTGAGAAATCTACAAAGTTTTTCCTTAATTTGGAATCATCCCGGCAAAGGAAAAAAAGTTGTGAGATCAATTATTACCGAAAGTGGTGAAATCGTTACGGATCAAAAAATCTGGTTCCTTTTCGTGAACAAATGGTGTTTTTTTACAAAAAGTTTATATTCTCCGGGAAAGCACATCGTATAAATATTCAGCTTGAATTTTTGAATCATTTGGATAGTATTTTCTTTCTGAGGGAGGAAACACAATTTTGTGAAGTAAAAATTAATTTGGAGTAAACTTTTTCCTTTGCCGCTCTCTCATATGGAAGAGTAATAAAAGCCCATGACTTGACTGGGCTCAACTGTTTGAATTTTTTTAAGAAATTTTGGGACGTACTTGGACCTAAAAAAAATTTTCCCCCCCTCCTTCCGCATTTGGTTTCTACTATCTATGGAATCAAGTGAAAATGTGCGAATCCATGAAAACCGGTATGATTTTCTCTTATTCGACCAAGAAAGGAGATCTTACTAGGCTTTCTAACTGGAGACCAATTAGTTTACTTACTTAACATTACTATAAGATTTTTTCAACGTAAGCTCTAGCTAAATAGAATATCTAAAAGTTGTATACACTCATTTTATTTCAAAAAAAACGATCAGACTTTGCTGGCATTCCCCCGGAAGAGACATTGCTGCTAATATCATGATCAATTCAAAATGTTATTCGTTATTGGTCAAACGAAAATTACCGTAATAGGGTTTTTAATTTTTAAAAATTGATTAAAGAGGGGGGGTTTAAAGGCCGTTCGATAAGGGTTTAATCACCATATATTTGTGTTTTTCGTGTTCTTGAAAGAGTTTAGGTTTTAGGCCCATTATTTTTCGTAACTGGATTAAGATTTTATATACTTGATTTATCCAAAAAGTCCACCATCAAGCACAATGGCTTTTTCTTGTCCGATGTTTTTGAGATTAAGAGGGGTGTGAGACAGGGGTGTCCTATATCGGCATTCCGTCTATGTTATTAGTCGGCAGAACCGTTCCGTTGAGGCAATATGACAAAAATGCCAACATATCTTGCCATCAAATTTTTGAATGTTGGAAGCGCGAATGTTTCTCAACAACGCTGATGACACTACATTTATGCTGGCGAACCCCCCCATGAAAGCACTTTCAGTGGTTTTTGAAACTATTAAAGAATTTAATGAAATATCCTCCGGGCTTCTAAATGCGCAACTACGAGAATACTGAGTTTGCTTCTTATCGGGTAGGTCGAAAAGTCTCAGCCTTAATTATCGCCTTCCCCCCGTGAGGTCTTGACTTTCTCACAATACTTGGGGTTGCGGTAGGAAACAATGATCATCCTCGTTTGAAAAAGAAAATTGGGATGAAGCTTAGGGCGACAGTTTGGCGGAAAACGGTTTTTTGCAGCGCTGGAAAGGGCGCAAACTGTCCTTTAAGGGTAAGATCACTTGTCGTTAATGCCCTTTGTGGCTTCATCACGTTTTTTATTTACATGGCTACACCGTTGTCCACCAGTTTCCAGACTGGGGTTTTGTGATGCTTATCGTAAGAATGTTACCCGCTTTCATGTTGGGGCCATGGCAAACCCCTCATTAATTATACGACGGTGTTTAACGCCTCCCAGTTGAAAAAGGAGGCCTTGAACCTTTTTGATCTAAGCAGAGACGAAACGCTGTCAGAATTTGAAAATTATTGGCAAAACCAGAGAGATGAAGTATCAATGGTGATGTTAAAGCGTTACTTGTATATAATTTTTAACCATATGAGAACACGAATATGGGGCCCTCCAGGGTTTTAAAAATGTTACCTGTCCAAGGGTCCAACTTCGTAATTGCAAGGTTTTTATTCTTAATGTTACTTGCCCTGGCGAAAATTAACCGACAGGGGAATTCCGTCCCCCCCAAGCACCAGGGAAGGAAATACTGTTCCCACCCCTTTTTCACAATCATCTCCTGCGAGATGTGGACGGCAAAATGTTCCTTACCTAAATCATTTATTTCTGGTGGGATTGTTCTTGTGAGAAGATTTAATGTACGAAATGCTGCCAAGGATAATATACCAAAATGACAGCAATTCTTGAGCTTATCGTTTACTTGCTGACCCTTATAGTCCATTTGGAACGCTTTGATGACGTGGGTGAGGTTATCAGGGATTTGTAGTGCCTTCCCCGTGGGGGGTCTTCTTCTTCTTCTTCTTCTTCTTCTTCTTCTTCTTCTTCTCTTCTTCTTCTTCTTCTTCTTCTTCTTCTTCTTCTTCTTCTTCTTCTTCTTTCTTCTTCTTCTCTTCTTCTTCTTCTTTCTTCTTCTTCTTCTTCTTCTCTTCTTCTTCTTCTTCTTCTCTTCTTCTTCTTCTTCTTCTTCTTCTTCTTCTTCTTCTTCTTCTTCTTCTTCTTCTTCTTCTTCTTCTCTCTTCTTCTTCTTCTTCTTCTTCTTCTCTTCTTCTCTTCTTCTTCTCTTCTTCTTCTTCTTCTTCTTTTTTCTTCTTCTTCTTCTTCTTCTTCTTCTTCTTCTTCTTCTTCTTCTTCTTCTTCTTCTTCTTCTTCTTCTTCTTCTTCTTCTTCTCTTCTTCTTCTTCTTCTTCTTCTTCTTCCTTCTTCTTCTTCTTCTTCTCTTCTTCTTCTCTTCTTCTTCTTCTTCTTCTTCTCTTCTTCTTCTTCTTCTTCTTCTTCTTCTTCTTCTTCTTCTTCTTCTTCTTCTTCTTCTTCATTCTTCTTCTTCTTCTTCTTCTACTTCTTCTTCTTCTTCTTCTTCTTCTTCTTCTCTTCTTCTTCTTCTTCTTCTTCTTCTTCTCTTCTTCTTCTCTTCTCTTCTTCTTCTTCTTCTTCTTCTTCTTCTTCTCTTCTTCTTCTTCTTCTTCTTCTTCTTCTTCTTCTTCTTCTTTCTCTTCTCTTCTTCTTCTTCTTCTTCTTATTCTTCTTCTTCTTCTTATTCTTCTTCTTTTTCTTTCTTCTTCTTCTTCTTCTTCTTCTTCTTCTTCTTCTTCTTCTTCTTCTTCTTCTTCTTCTTCTTCTTCTTCTTCTTTATTTAACCATCGACGCTCTGCCAGCTTTGCTGATCTAGCGCCCCCGCTCTTCATGGTCACCGAGAATTATCTTTTACTGAAATCATCACAGAGTTTACATTGTCAGTTTTTCTGTTCCGTGAGTTAAGGCAAGAGGGTTATGTTGATAGCAGACATCAGAACGGTGTTAGCCCAGGAAGAAGGTAGAAGTAGATAGAATATGAAACTCTTTGAATAAATAACTTCCATGACTATCACTGTTGTCTACGGCCATATCACGTTGAAAATACCGGTTCTCGTCCGATCACCGAAGTCAAGCAACGTCGAGCCCAGTCAGTACTTGGATGGGTGACCGCCTGGGAATACTGGGTGCTGTAGACTTTTTCCTTTCTTTTTCAATACCATTATTGACATCATCTGGGATTCGAAAACCCCTGTGCCTTCCATGAATGTTTCCAAATTTCCATTATCACTTTCATTTTTTCAACTGAGGGTAAATAGTTTATATGTGATTCTCAACGGGAATAAAGTTTTTCCTTCAAAAAGAAAACCCTGTGGGCGAAAACAAACAGAATATTGGCTTAGTTTTTTTTTTCAACATTTTTTTTTAAAGTTTATTTGCAAAGTATTTGCAAAGCAAAAGTAACTTGATTTTTGAGGAGACTTTAATACCTTAAAAAGAATATCGGCTTAGTTTTTTTTTTTTTGAAATGAATCTGTATTTCAAATCATTAATTTAACTCATTTACACTATTTACAAAAGCTAAATAAGTTCAGGAAATTTCAAATAAAAGAATACAATTTAACATTCACAGTTTTGATTAGATTCGCTTGCAATCTTTGAGAAGCTAATACCATGAGTTACTTACAAATATTTACAAATATCGGCTTAGTTTTAAAGATCACTACAATATTCCAGTGCCGTGACCGTGGGAATGTTCTTTCGGAGTCAGTCTCCTTCCCACAAAATTTTGACTTCTAAATATGAAAAGTCTAAATTTTACAACGTCCCTTCATTTCGGCAAGCATTGAGTTAATTGAGGAGGATAGCGCGAACGCAGTCCTCCGCTACCATAAATTTTACGCCCGAGTTCTCCACGTTTGGGAGAATCGCAGGGGTCAACCCATCCCACAGTGCAATGGACAGGCCTCACCCTGGGAGCTCCGCCGTCGTGATCACGGACACTCCTGCGCCAGGTAAGTATGTTATTATTAGACAGTTCAAAGAGACCCACCCTCAGCAATACAAAATTTTACCGCGGTGAACAATACTCTGCTCATTTGGGATTTTCTTCCATATCACTGATTGGTTGTAAAAATATTACGTCACTGAAACTTTATTTTCTGTTTTTCGATACAAAAAACACGTCCCATGAACGTTTGAGTTCCCTTTTTCGTTTTCATTCTTCTTCTTCTTCTTCTTCTTCTTCTTCTTCTTCTTCTTCTTCTTCTTCTTCTTCTTCTTCTTCTTCTTCTTCTTCTTCTTCTTCTTCTTCTTCTTCTTCTTCTTCTTCTTCTTCTTCTTCTTCTTCTTCTTCTTCTTCTTCTTCTTCTTCTTCTTCTTCTTCTTCTTCTTCTTCTTCTTCTTCTTCTTCTTCTTCTTCTTCTTCTTCTTCTTCTTCTTCTTCTTCTTCTTCTTCTTCTTCTTCTTCTTCTTCTTCTTCTTCTTCTCTTCTTCTTCTTCTTCTTCTTCTTCTTCTTATACTTCTTCTTCTTCTTCTTCTTCTTCTTCTTCTTCTTCTTCTTCTTCTTCTTCTTCTTCTTCTTCTTCTTCTTCTTCTTCTTCTTCTTCTTCTTCTTCTTCTTCTTCTTCTTCTTCTTCTTCTTCTTCTTCTTCTTCTTCTTCTTCTTCTTCTTCTTCTTTATTTAACCATCGACGCTCTGCCAGCTTTGCTGATCTAGCGCCCCCGCTCTTCATGGTCACCGAGAATTATCTTTTACTGAAATCATCACAGAGTTTACATTGTCAGTTTTTCTGTTCCGTGAGTTAAGGCAAGAGGGTTATGTTGATAGCAGACATCAGAACGGTGTTAGCCCAGGAAGAAGGTAGAAGTAGATAGAATATGAAACTCTTTGAATAAATAACTTCCATGACTATCACTGTTGTCTACGGCCATATCACGTTGAAAATACCGGTTCTCGTCCGATCACCGAAGTCAAGCAACGTCGAGCCCAGTCAGTACTTGGATGGGTGACCGCCTGGGAATACTGGGTGCTGTAGACTTTTTCCTTTCTTTTTCAATACCATTATTGACATCATCTGGGATTCGAAAACCCCTGTGCCTTCCATGAATGTTTCCAAATTTCCATTATCACTTTCATTTTTTCAACTGAGGGTAAATAGTTTATATGTGATTCTCAACGGGAATAAAGTTTTTCCTTCAAAAAGAAAACCCTGTGGGCGAAAACAAACAGAATATTGGCTTAGTTTTTTTTTTCAACATTTTTTTTTAAAGTTTATTTGCAAAGTATTTGCAAAGCAAAAGTAACTTGATTTTTGAGGAGACTTTAATACCTTAAAAAGAATATCGGCTTAGTTTTTTTTTTTTGAAATGAATCTGTATTTCAAATCATTAATTAAACTCATTTACACTATTTACAAAAGCTAAATAAGTTCAGGAAATTTCAAATAAAAGAATACAATTTAACATTCACAGTTTTGATTAGATTCGCTTGCAATCTTTGAGAAGCTAATACCATGAGTTACTTACAAATATTTACAAATATCGGCTTAGTTTTAAAGATCACTACAATATTCCAGTGCCGTGACCGTGGGAATGTTCTTTCGGAGTCAGTCTCCTTCCCACAAAATTTTGACTTCTAAATATGAAAAGTCTAAATTTTACAACGTCCCTTCATTTCGGCAAGCATTGAGTTAATTGAGGAGGATAGCGCGAACGCAGTCCTCCGCTACCATAAATTTTACGCCCGAGTTCTCCACGTTTGGGAGAATCGCAGGGGTCAACCCATCCCACAGTGCAATGGACAGGCCTCACCCTGGGAGCTCCGCCGTCGTGATCACGGACACTCCTGCGCCAGGTAAGTATGTTATTATTAGACAGTTCAAAGAGACCCACCCTCAGCAATACAAAATTTTACCGCGGTGAACAATACTCTGCTCATTTGGGATTTTCTTCCATATCACTGATTGGTTGTAAAAATATTACGTCACTGAAACTTTATTTTCTGTTTTTCGATACAAAAAACACGTCCCATGAACGTTTGAGTTCCCTTTTTCGTTTTCATTCTTCTTCTTCTTCTTCTTCTTCTTCTTCTTCTTCTTCTTCTTCTTCTTCTTCTTCTTCTTCTTCTTCTTCTTCTTCTTCTTCTTCTTCTTCTTCTTCTTCTTCTTCTTCTTCTTCTTCTTCTTCTTCTTCTTCTTCTTCTTCTTCTTCTTCTTCTTCTTCTTCTTCTTCTTCTTCTTCTTCTTCTTCTTCTTCTTCTTCTTCTTCTTCTTCTTCTTCTTCTTCTTCTTCTTCTTCTTCTTCTTCTTCTTCTTCTTCTTCTTCTTCTTCTTCTTCTTCTTCTTCTTCTTCTTCTTCTTCTTCTTCTTCTTCTTCTTCTTCTTCTTCTTCTTCTTCTTCTTCTTTATTTAACCATCGACGCTCTGCCAGCTTTGCTGATCTAGCGCCCCCGCTCTTCATGGTCACCGAGAATTATCTTTTACTGAAATCATCACAGAGTTTACATTGTCAGTTTTTCTGTTCCGTGAGTTAAGGCAAGAGGGTTATGTTGATAGCAGACATCAGAACGGTGTTAGCCCAGGAAGAAGGTAGAAGTAGATAGAATATGAAACTCTTTGAATAAATAACTTCCATGACTATCACTGTTGTCTACGGCCATATCACGTTGAAAATACCGGTTCTCGTCCGATCACCGAAGTCAAGCAACGTCGAGCCCAGTCAGTACTTGGATGGGTGACCGCCTGGGAATACTGGGTGCTGTAGACTTTTTCCTTTCTTTTTCAATACCATTATTGACATCATCTGGGATTCGAAAACCCCTGTGCCTTCCATGAATGTTTCCAAATTTCCATTATCACTTTCATTTTTTCAACTGAGGGTAAATAGTTTATATGTGATTCTCAACGGGAATAAAGTTTTTCCTTCAAAAAGAAAACCCTGTGGGCGAAAACAAACAGAATATTGGCTTAGTTTTTTTTTTCAACATTTTTTTTTAAAGTTTATTTGCAAAGTATTTGCAAAGCAAAAGTAACTTGATTTTTGAGGAGACTTTAATACCTTAAAAAGAATATCGGCTTAGTTTTTTTTTTTTGAAATGAATCTGTATTTCAAATCATTAATTTAACTCATTTACACTATTTACAAAAGCTAAATAAGTTCAGGAAATTTCAAATAAAAGAATACAATTTAACATTCACAGTTTTGATTAGATTCGCTTGCAATCTTTGAGAAGCTAATACCATGAGTTACTTACAAATATTTACAAATATCGGCTTAGTTTTAAAGATCACTACAATATTCCAGTGCCGTGACCGTGGGAATGTTCTTTCGGAGTCAGTCTCCTTCCCACAAAATTTTGACTTCTAAATATGAAAAGTCTAAATTTTACAACGTCCCTTCATTTCGGCAAGCATTGAGTTAATTGAGGAGGATAGCGCGAACGCAGTCCTCCGCTACCATAAATTTTACGCCCGAGTTCTCCACGTTTGGGAGAATCGCAGGGGTCAACCCATCCCACAGTGCAATGGACAGGCCTCACCCTGGGAGCTCCGCCGTCGTGATCACGGACACTCCTGCGCCAGGTAAGTATGTTATTATTAGACAGTTCAAAGAGACCCACCCTCAGCAATACAAAATTTTACCGCGGTGAACAATACTCTGCTCATTTGGGATTTTCTTCCATATCACTGATTGGTTGTAAAAATATTACGTCACTGAAACTTTATTTTCTGTTTTTCGATACAAAAAACACGTCCCATGAACGTTTGAGTTCCCTTTTTCGTTTTCATTCTTCTTCTTCTTCTTCTTCTTCTTCTTCTTCTTCTTCTTCTTCTTCTTCTTCTTCTTCTTCTTCTTCTTCTTCTTCTTCTTCTTCTTCTTCTTCTTCTTCTTCTTCTTCTTCTTCTTCTTCTTCTTCTTCTTCTTCTTCTTCTTCTTCTTCTTCTTCTTCTTCTTCTTCTTCTTCTTCTTCTTCTTCTTCTTCTTCTTCTTCTTCTTCTTCTTCTTCTTCTCTTCTTCTTCTTCTTCTTCTTCTTCTTCTTCTTCTTCTTCTTCTTCTTCTTCTTCTTCTTCTTCTTCTTCTTCTTCTTCTTCTTCTTCTTCTTCTTCTTCTTCTTCTTCTTCTCTTCTTCTTCTTCTTCTTCTTCTTCTTCTTCTTCTTCTTCTTCTTCTTCTTCTTCTTCTTCTTCTTCTTCTTCTTCTTCTTCTTCTTCTTCTTCTTCTTCTTCTTCTTCTTCTTCTTCTTCTTCTTCTTCTTCTTCTTCTTCTTCTTCTTCTTCTTCTTCTTCTTCTTCTTTATTTAACCATCGACGCTCTGCCAGCTTTGCTGATCTAGCGCCCCCGCTCTTCATGGTCACCGAGAATTATCTTTTACTGAAATCATCACAGAGTTTACATTGTCAGTTTTTCTGTTCCGTGAGTTAAGGCAAGAGGGTTATGTTGATAGCAGACATCAGAACGGTGTTAGCCCAGGAAGAAGGTAGAAGTAGATAGAATATGAAACTCTTTGAATAAATAACTTCCATGACTATCACTGTTGTCTACGGCCATATCACGTTGAAAATACCGGTTCTCGTCCGATCACCGAAGTCAAGCAACGTCGAGCCCAGTCAGTACTTGGATGGGTGACCGCCTGGGAATACTGGGTGCTGTAGACTTTTTCCTTTCTTTTTCAATACCATTATTGACATCATCTGGGATTCGAAAACCCCTGTGCCTTCCATGAATGTTTCCAAATTTCCATTATCACTTTCATTTTTTCAACTGAGGGTAAATAGTTTATATGTGATTCTCAACGGGAATAAAGTTTTTCCTTCAAAAAGAAAACCCTGTGGGCGAAAACAAACAGAATATTGGCTTAGTTTTTTTTTTCAACATTTTTTTTTAAAGTTTATTTGCAAAGTATTTGCAAAGCAAAAGTAACTTGATTTTTGAGGAGACTTTAATACCTTAAAAAGAATATCGGCTTAGTTTTTTTTTTTTTGAAATGAATCTGTATTTCAAATCATTAATTTAACTCATTTACACTATTTACAAAAGCTAAATAAGTTCAGGAAATTTCAAATAAAAGAATACAATTTAACATTCACAGTTTTGATTAGATTCGCTTGCAATCTTTGAGAAGCTAATACCATGAGTTACTTACAAATATTTACAAATATCGGCTTAGTTTTAAAGATCACTACAATATTCCAGTGCCGTGACCGTGGGAATGTTCTTTCGGAGTCAGTCTCCTTCCCACAAAATTTTGACTTCTAAATATGAAAAGTCTAAATTTTACAACGTCCCTTCATTTCGGCAAGCATTGAGTTAATTGAGGAGGATAGCGCGAACGCAGTCCTCCGCTACCATAAATTTTACGCCCGAGTTCTCCACGTTTGGGAGAATCGCAGGGGTCAACCCATCCCACAGTGCAATGGACAGGCCTCACCCTGGGAGCTCCGCCGTCGTGATCACGGACACTCCTGCGCCAGGTAAGTATGTTATTATTAGACAGTTCAAAGAGACCCACCCTCAGCAATACAAAATTTTACCGCGGTGAACAATACTCTGCTCATTTGGGATTTTCTTCCATATCACTGATTGGTTGTAAAAATATTACGTCACTGAAACTTTATTTTCTGTTTTTCGATACAAAAAACACGTCCCATGAACGTTTGAGTTCCCTTTTTCGTTTTCATTCTTCTTCTTCTTCTTCTTCTTCTTCTTCTTCTTCTTCTTCTTCTTCTTCTTCTTCTTCTTCTTCTTCTTCTTCTTCTTCTTCTTCTTCTTCTTCTTCTTCTTCTTCTTCTTCTTCTTCTTCTTTCTTCTTCTTCTTCTTCTTTCTTCTTCTTTCTTCTTCTTTCTTCTTCTTCTTTCTTCTTCTTCTTCTTCTCTTCTTCTTCTTCTTCTTCTTCTTCTTCTTCTTCTTCTTCTTCTTCTTCTTCTTCTTCTTCTTCTTCTTCTTCTTCTTCTTCTTCTTCTTCTTCTTCTTCTTCTTCTTCTTCTTCTTCTTCTTCTTCTTCTTCTTCTTCTTCTTCTTCTTCTTCTTCTTCTTCTTCTTCTTCTTCTTCTTCTTCTTCTTCTTCTTCTTCTTCTTCTTCTTCTTCTTCTTCTTCTTCTTCTTCTTCTTCTTCTTCTTCTTCTTCTTCTTCTTCTTCTTCTTCTTCTTTATTTAACCATCGACGCTCTGCCAGCTTTGCTGATCTAGCGCCCCCGCTCTTCATGGTCACCGAGAATTATCTTTTACTGAAATCATCACAGAGTTTACATTGTCAGTTTTTCTGTTCCGTGAGTTAAGGCAAGAGGGTTATGTTGATAGCAGACATCAGAACGGTGTTAGCCCAGGAAGAAGGTAGAAGTAGATAGAATATGAAACTCTTTGAATAAATAACTTCCATGACTATCACTGTTGTCTACGGCCATATCACGTTGAAAATACCGGTTCTCGTCCGATCACCGAAGTCAAGCAACGTCGAGCCCAGTCAGTACTTGGATGGGTGACCGCCTGGGAATACTGGGTGCTGTAGACTTTTTCCTTTCTTTTTCAATACCATTATTGACATCATCTGGGATTCGAAAACCCCTGTGCCTTCCATGAATGTTTCCAAATTTCCATTATCACTTTCATTTTTTCAACTGAGGGTAAATAGTTTATATGTGATTCTCAACGGGAATAAAGTTTTTCCTTCAAAAAGAAAACCCTGTGGGCGAAAACAAACAGAATATTGGCTTAGTTTTTTTTTTCAACATTTTTTTTTAAAGTTTATTTGCAAAGTATTTGCAAAGCAAAAGTAACTTGATTTTTGAGGAGACTTTAATACCTTAAAAAGAATATCGGCTTAGTTTTTTTTTTTTTTGAAATGAATCTGTATTTCAAATCATTAATTAAACTCATTTACACTATTTACAAAAGCTAAATAAGTTCAGGAAATTTCAAATAAAAGAATACAATTTAACATTCACAGTTTTGATTAGATTCGCTTGCAATCTTTGAGAAGCTAATACCATGAGTTACTTACAAATATTTACAAATATCGGCTTAGTTTTAAAGATCACTACAATATTCCAGTGCCGTGACCGTGGGAATGTTCTTTCGGAGTCAGTCTCCTTCCCACAAAATTTTGACTTCTAAATATGAAAAGTCTAAATTTTACAACGTCCCTTCATTTCGGCAAGCATTGAGTTAATTGAGGAGGATAGCGCGAACGCAGTCCTCCGCTACCATAAATTTTACGCCCGAGTTCTCCACGTTTGGGAGAATCGCAGGGGTCAACCCATCCCACAGTGCAATGGACAGGCCTCACCCTGGGAGCTCCGCCGTCGTGATCACGGACACTCCTGCGCCAGGTAAGTATGTTATTATTAGACAGTTCAAAGAGACCCACCCTCAGCAATACAAAATTTTACCGCGGTGAACAATACTCTGCTCATTTGGGATTTTCTTCCATATCACTGATTGGTTGTAAAAATATTACGTCACTGAAACTTTATTTTCTGTTTTTCGATACAAAAAACACGTCCCATGAACGTTTGAGTTCCCTTTTTCGTTTTCATTCTTCTTCTTCTTCTTCTTCTTCTTCTTCTTCTTCTTCTTCTTCTTCTTCTTCTTCTTCTTCTTCTTCTTCTTCTTCTTCTTCTTCTTCTTCTTCTTCTTCTTCTTCTTCTTCTTCTTCTTCTTCTTCTTCTTCTTCTTCTTCTTCTTCTTCTTCTTCTTCTTCTTCTTCTTCTTCTTCTTCTTCTAATTCTTCTTCTTCTTCTTCTTCTTCTTCTTCTTCTTCTTCTTCTTCTTCTTCTTCTTCTTCTTCTTCTTCTTCTTCTTCTTCTTCTTCTTCTTCTTCTTCTTCTTCTTCTTCTTCTTCTTCTTCTTCTTCTTCTTCTTCTTCTTCTTCTTCTTCTTCTTCTTCTTCTTCTTCTTCTTCTTCTTCTTCTTCTTCTTCTTCTTCTTCTTTATTTAACCATCGACGCTCTGCCAGCTTTGCTGATCTAGCGCCCCCGCTCTTCATGGTCACCGAGAATTATCTTTTACTGAAATCATCACAGAGTTTACATTGTCAGTTTTTCTGTTCCGTGAGTTAAGGCAAGAGGGTTATGTTGATAGCAGACATCAGAACGGTGTTAGCCCAGGAAGAAGGTAGAAGTAGATAGAATATGAAACTCTTTGAATAAATAACTTCCATGACTATCACTGTTGTCTACGGCCATATCACGTTGAAAATACCGGTTCTCGTCCGATCACCGAAGTCAAGCAACGTCGAGCCCAGTCAGTACTTGGATGGGTGACCGCCTGGGAATACTGGGTGCTG